>CAKMXS010000004.1:0-27880 GCA_928852645.1 Mycosarcoma mackinlayi | reverse complement strand
TTCCAGCCAACCAGCGTTCCGTAGTGAGAGAGAAAAAGAGAGAGCAAGGAGAGAGAGAGAAACGTGAGCGCGGGCCTGTTGCTTTTGCCTTCTCAGGCTTTCTCATCACCGCCAGTGGATGCTACGCACGTCGCAGTTTGCAGTTGAACCAGGGTCCTTCTCGTCGCCATCGTTGTCCTTTCGACATCTCGACGTTCTTTCTTCTCTTCTCTTCCATCAACGAAGCCTTTCTTCGCGACCCAGAGAAGCTGATTATCGGCTGGACATCAAGCTCGTTTTCAGTATTCTGCTTGGGAGGCAATGCAAAGACCCGGTTCCGCAACTCAACGGCAGAACCATCCGCTTCCCTGCTTTTGCAAACAGACTTCCGCAGCAGCATACAACCAGCGCAGCATCTCCCGCTCCCAGCTCCAGCAACGGCTCTGCTATCAACGCAGCTATGTACCCATATCTTCAAGGCGGTCCGCGTATGTTGGGCTCCTTTCCGGGAATGCCGCAACAATCACAACAGGCTGGTGCAGGTGGCTTCCCATTCGGCGGATCAGGGTCGAACAATACGACGGGCGCCGCAAGTCTAGCATCGCAGCTGGCCGGTCTTTCAGGTCAATCGGCAGGGCAAGGGCAAGGACAGGGGCAAGGAGGAGAGCTCAATCTCAGCGATTTCCCGGCATTGGGCGGTGGGCAGGGTCAGCAAGGTGGCGCGCCAGGTCTCGGTGGTCTTAGCTACGCGACGCAGGCGGGAACGGGGGGCGTCACGCCGGCGCTTCGTGGCGGTGCGCCCTTGCGAAATTTCAATCAGGACGACTTTCCAGCGCTCAACCAATCTGGCTCGACAGAAGGACGCTCAGGTGAAGACGCTTTCCCACATGGAGTCGCAGAGCAGGTTTCGGCAGCAGCGGCACTTCAGCACCAACATCAGCAACGCGAACAGCATCGGCAGAGCTTGTTGGGCTCGGTAGTGGGCGGTGGAGCACGATCCGATGCATCCTTGTCAGCAGCAAGAGGCGGGTTCGGAGAGCCCGACCGCAATTACGCAACCAAACTCGGTGCGGGACCGCCTGGACCAGGTTTGGGTGTTCAGCAACAGACATGGGCGCCATCAGGATCGCTGTTTGGTGGCAACAATGGAGGAGCAGCAGCACCAAATCATCTCAACGGTCTCCAACGCTCGTCTTCACCTTCATCGGCGAGATCGCCGCTTTCGAGCGTTCGTAACGTCGCTGGCAACCTGGGCACCTCCTCACCGTTGACTGACAACGCTTCGACGCGAGGCGATTCGATCCAGAGCGCCGCCGGGTTGGGGCAGATGGGTGCGATGGCGCAAACTCCTGCGCAGCAGATTCTCACTTCGCCTGCGGACCGCTTTGGTCTGCTTGGCTTGTTGTCGCTGATCAAGTCGTCGGAACCGGATCTGTCGATGCTCTCGATGGGCGTGGATCTGCAGACGTTTGGCTTGAACCTCAACCAATCTGATCCGCTCCATCCGTCGTTCATCACGCCTTGGTCCGAAAACAACATGCTTGCATCGTCGCGCATCGAGCCCGAGTTCAGCTTGCCGTCGTGCTACAATGTCCAGCCGCCCCCGCCGGCGCAGAGCAAGATCGCCTCGTTTTCGGACGAGACGCTCTTCTTCATCTTTTACTCGACGCCGCGCGATGTATTGCAAGAGGTAGCGGCACAGGAGCTCTACGCGCGCAACTGGAGGTATCACAAGGAGCTGCACGTGTGGCTGACCAAGGAGCAGAATACCGAACCTACGCAGAAGACGCCAACGTACGAGCGCGGCACGTATGTGTTTTTCGACCCGTCGGTGTGGGAAAAGGTGTCGAAGAATTTCCATCTCATGTACGAGATGCTCGAGGAAAAGGTACCCAGTCAGGCACAGGCGTTGGCGGCGCAAGCGGCGGCTCAGCAGGCAGCCGCCGTCGCAGCTGCCCAACAGCAGCAGCAGAGGCCGCAAAGCGGTCAACAGGCTCAGACTGATTCTCAGTTGCCTGCACAATCGGCACAGCAGCAGCAGCAGTCGTAGTCTGCAGCGCCGCTCGAGTCGTGCTCTCCCAATTGATGGAAGCACGCACAAAGGGTGCATGATGTATTTGTTTTCTTGTTAGCTTCGATCGAACTAATCGAGTCGAGGCGGTTTCTGGTGCACGAGGTTCTGTGTGTGTATGGCTGTGACTAATGCGCGGGCAGAACGGTTTCCTGAGCAAGGCGAAAAAGTCACACACACAAGTTTGATATGAAGAGGTGGAAGAGAGTGTTCTCATGGCAAAAGGCAAAGTCTCACAGACACACGAGCGACGTATTGCGGTGGTTCGAATGTCTGATCAACTTGAATGGGTAAGAGTACAAATGCGAACGATTAGAGATGCTTCAGGGACAGGATGCGAGAAATCTAGATGGTATACTAATGTTTGCGAAGGTGGTAGGAGCGATCGACGGGGTCGGCGAGGCTTCGACTGGATCGGCTGGCTGCGCTATTGGTCAGCAGCAGTGTCGAGAATCTGTGTGCGCCGCTGGTGGGTTTGAGTGTCGAAGAGCGACGGAGTGATTTTGGGGGAGGAGTGGGGGTTTTGTTGTTGGAGCGGGCGTATTGTTGGGCGAGAGCGTAGACTGTGCGATAGTCGAGGCTAGGGCGGGAAAAGTCAAAGAGGGTTTCTTGGTCTTCTTTGACCTCTTTGGCTTGGACAGTGGCGGGGGTGGGGTCGGGAAGGTCGGCGATAGAGCTGTCCGACGAAGAGGACGAGCTAGAGTGACGAGCGGTCGCCACCATGTCTGGGGTTCTCGGTGTGTTCAAGGCGAAGCCGTTGGCGCTGTTGCTGCGAGTGACGGGGGCAGAGTGGAATACCGCGGGCATCTTGGCCACGCTTCCAAGCTTGGGCGAGAGGAGCGAGGAGAACAAGCGTCGCACCTCGTCGGCGCCACTGGTGCCGTCATTTGAGTCTTCGGACCAGCGCGATTTGAGCACCTGCTCCTCCGCATCGACCGAGGTCGACACGGCGACGGGACTCATCGCGCTGAAAAAGTCGAGCTCCCCCATCTGGCTGGGAAGAATCGACTGTCTCGAAGCAGATCGCTTGTGCTGCATCTTGACCATCTTGGAGTCGTGGGACAGACCCGCTTCGAGGCTCTTGAGGCTGGAAATGCTGTCGAGCTTCGGAGTGAGCGGAACCTGGCTGGCACGAGAGGCAGGTCGAGGAACGCTAAAGTAGCAACCGGCCTCTTCGTTGCCGTGACCCAAGCTGGGCGACTTGCACGAGGTGGGCTTGGGAGATTGCATCTGCTTGCTGTATCGCTTTTTGATCGCATCCGTCTTGCGCAGCACCGCATCAGTGGGTGGTTGCATAGGCTGCGGTGGCAGGGGGCCGAGCGAAAGAGGTGCCGATGCGGTCCTTGTGTGCGACGGGCGGGATGGGCTTGTCTGCAGAGCAGGAAGCACGATCGCGCTTCTTCGGTTGGTTTGCTTGGATGCAGGAGCAGTCACATACTCCTCCGGTTCGCTAGGAACGAGACCAGTGGGCGTGACATCATCGCAGAGGTTTAGGCAGAGGTTGAGAACAATCTGGTCATCGATCTCATCCAAACTCGAGCGGGCCGGCACTGGCTCCTCCCCCAGGCTCGCAGGTCGGATAGGTATTGAGGAAAGCAGCGCTGTCGACCGAAGGTGGAGAAGGGAAATTGACCTCGTCGAGGCTTTCCAACCAGCTGCCATTCGACTGCGCCGAGAGAGAGTTCACCATAGAAGAGGAGGAAGGCGTACTGGAGCTTTCGCTCGATCGCACCTCGGTTGCTGCTTCCTCGGTGCCTGACAGAGCGGCAATGACAAACACCTCGTCAGAAATGAGAAAGGTTTTGGGGATAGCAGGACGTCGCTGCACATTCGAGAGGGATGTGCTGGTCGATGAGGTCTTCATCGCGTCTGTCGATGCCGATGTCGATCGCGTCGATAGGGGCGCAATGAATGACGACGAATCCGAACGCGACGGGAGTGACGAAAAGATATCGGAAGCTCGTCGAGGCGAGCGTACTTCGCCAAACGAAGCCAACGAGGCACCGCTACTGGATACCGCAAGACTCGGAGAAGCGGTTGGTCGAATAGAGATTCGCTTTAGAAGGCTGCGTCTTGATTTTTTCTCGCCGCGCGTAGGCAGCGAAGTGCTGGACGAAGCAAAGTTGCTCTGCATCGTAGCCGTCTATTTGCCAAAGCTATTGCTCGGCAGCGGTGCAGTACAAGGAGGAAGTCGAGACGAGAAAGGTGACACTGTAGGGGACGAGCCGGAAGATGGTGTAGGCGGTCGAAGGTGCGGCGTAGGGTGTCAAGTACAGAAGGCAGAGCCAGGCGTGGTCTGGACAGGGGGTATGGCGTATCGAAGGAGGGGGTACCGGAGGACGGTTCTGGACGCTTGTAGATTATATGGAGCGAAGCGGGAGGAGGCGCTTGAGCTTTGAAAGTGAGGACTTCAGCCGGCGAAGAGAGGACCGAGATGGCTATGGTCTTCATGTCATTGGGCGTAAAGAGGCATCCTGTTACAACCACATGTGCGAGCAGGGCTGACCGACTCTGGGGAAGCCAATCTCTCTCACTCAGCAAGCTTTTTTCCGATGCTTTTCGCACCACTGCCGACGCTGCAAGACCCTTCTAGGCAAACCTTCTGGGTCTCAGCAATGTCGGATTGTCAAAGGCGAGAGAAACGACGAGCAGACGGCGAGCAGAAGACATGCGGTCATGGAAACGAGGCGCCGAGACAAGTCATGGCCAACAAATATTGGCTGTTCTACTAAGCGAGACACGGTAGTCTGAGTGAATGCTCGGAGAACTCTGGACCAAAAGCCTCTCACGGCAGCATGCAGGAGTAGCAGCTGGGGCGAGGTGAAGTCTGCACAAGGTGTGGGAGACACAATGTAAGACCAGGTCAGACACCGGCTGATCAGTCAAGAGGCGTCGCGCGGCTTTGGCGCACGGCAGTGGAACAGAAGGGTCCAAGCTTGGACGGCGACAGGCTGGAGATATATCTGTGCGTCCAAGACAAAGACAAGACGGAGTGCAGCAGGTGCCTAAAGGTGGGAAAGAATTGGCAATCATACGACGGATGAGGATGGTGGTGCGGTCACGAATGTCTCAGACGGAGGGCGGGCGTTTCACAATTAAAAATGAATTCAAGAGCCGCTCACTACTTTAGAGCGAGCTGCCACTGATACGGCCAGCCGTGCTCTATTGTCCATCGTGATGTTTCGGTGCGGCAGACCTTCCGCACCTCACTGTTGACCGTCGTCTCCATCTGCTGTTCGGCATTTTCTGGCGGCTCTTGCCCCTCGGCTTATCGACTTTTGGCGAATCGCTCAATGGCGCCGCTTTGGTTGATACTTGTCACAGACGGAACCTTGGTTGCGATACTGGATGGGACCCTGGCATCTGCGCCGTTGACGGCATTTGCGATGGGTTGCTTGGCGTAATCAGGAAGAGAGGCGAAGCTGCAGCGAATCGACACTATCATTGCAGAACGGGTACACTAGTAACGCGTGATACTCCAAGTCGTCGCTGGAGGAAGCGGCTGCAGCAGCAGAAGCAGGGACCTGCAGGGACGGGCGCCCACACAATCAGCATACCAGGTCAGCGTTGCTGTCAGGCACCGACGACACTCTAGACTTTCGTCTGAATCCCACCGATGGTGCAACGAGGTGCATCTGCTCACTCCGACCGAGCGAATCCATACGGTCCTGCTTGGCACTCGATGGGGCGATCATTCGACAATGAGGAGCGAAAAGGACTACGGTCAAGCCTTGCGTCTATCAGCGGTACACGCGCAGGCGGAGCAGCAGCAGCGCAAATTTGGAATTCTGGTCGGGGTTGAAGCGAAGCGAGCGAGGCAATGCGGCCACACACAAATCTTTGATTTTTCGCTTCGCCTTGCGACCTTTTGTTCAATATAATCGCTATAAGGCAAGGAAAATGTGGCTGCAGACGGCGATATTGAAAGAAATGTCTCACTTTCCGGTGAATCATGCATGGCCGCTGCGCAACTCGTCCAGAGCCGTGCATGTGGCGACCGACCGCACGTTGAGAGCCTGGATTTTC
The DNA here is from genome assembly GCA_928852645.1 of Mycosarcoma mackinlayi. NCBI lineage: Eukaryota > Fungi > Basidiomycota > Ustilaginomycetes > Ustilaginales > Mycosarcoma > Mycosarcoma mackinlayi. Next base: position 21,804 of record CAKMXS010000004.1, on the reverse strand, counting down.
TGTCTTTTTTTCTTTTTACCTTTGTCGAAATCTTTTTGACAGCTCTCAGCTACGGATCGACAGAAACCCACAAACAGATTCTCCTGAGTCTGGCGCGCTGTCGAGCCACTTCGCTGCTCCCTTTTTCCGCCTGTGACCAGTCAACGTCTGCATACCCTGAGCTGGCCAGATTTGCTCATCGTAAAATGCTTTTTCATTGGTATTGCATGCTTGCCTCTCGATGGAACAATGATCATGGAACAGCTACAAAGACGCAGATGGCCACCACCGTGTCCGCCTCCCAGTCAGGCGTCTTGCGTTGACCCTGTCTCGCTGCATGACCGCGATCAACGGCCATATACGAACCGCTCGGTGGCTCAAGCGAGAGACCAGCCTGCGTAGCGTCAAGTGTGATGCATAGGCCAAGATACTCGAAACAACGCTACTGTCAGTCACAATGAGTGAGCACGATAAGAAGAAACGACGGCAATACCGTAGCTTCCGAGACAATTTTTGTCGGCTCAGCCACTCGGCAGCTCGCTTAATGATCGCGCACCTCTCGATGTCGCCTTCTGCACGACGGCAATCTCGGCAAGTACCGTGTGCTGTGCGCACACAGCAATCTTTCGCAGAGACATCCATCACCTATCCATGGTGCAAACGAGGGAGATGAGTGAGACGTGCGAGGACCGAGAGCAACGTGGTGCTTGTAGTGCCATATACTATCGAATTGGTGAATCTCGAGGCGTCCGACATTCAGCATGTACCCGTAGGCGACGATTAGGCAATATCCGTATGTGTTGGACGCGTTCACTTGTGCGCAGTTGCAAGTCTAGTATTCAAGGACAATGGCCATTTAGACAGCAGCACGTTCCTGGTACCGCCGTGGTGACGATGTCGACGTCCACTCGAAGGCGTGCCGCTCCGAGGCGGCATGCAAGTCTGCGCAAATGCATGCATGTGTGTCAAACCCCGGCCACCCACTACATACAGTAGTGTCGCCAGACTAGGAATTCAGCTGTACTTCGATACGCAGTCCAGGTGTTGCCCATCACAGAAGCCTGACCAGCGCGATTGCCGCTGCAGCAGCAATGACCGCCGTCCCCCGGAGAGCCCAGAGAGCCAAGGGAGCCCAGACACCGATTTCTGCTTCTCCACAGCACCGGGGAGACCGAGCGCAAACCCCGGCATCGCTCAACACCAAATCGTACAACTCGACATCTTCTTACTCTCCCAGCAAGTTCTTGGCCTCACCCTTCCAAAACATCATCAGTCGGTCCGCGGGCCGATTCGGGTTTTCTCACCAGCGCTGACGTCGGTCATCTCGTCGCTCGCTATCCCGAAGAGTGTCAGATGAAAGACACAAACATTGCTTTTGTTTGGGTCAAAGGCGTGGCCGAGCTCAACGCGGAGAGAAGCAAACAACGTGAATCAAGGTCACAGGTCTCAGGCTGCCCGGTCCAGATACCAAATGCGGCACATCGGGTTTTCCTTGCATGTCATCCTCACGGACGATCACGGCATGCCAGGTCCGGCTCGGGCAAGTTCAATACCTGGCTGCTATCACTATAGCCTTCAATGTTGCCGCGGGATGGCGATTGAGACAGACACAGGATTCCGACTTTCGCACCGGCCATCTGGGCAAGAGCGAGACATTTACCCACGCGGACAGGCGCAGGGTACTGTACACTATGAACACAGCTCGCAGCCCAGATGCAAAACAGCAAAGGCAAGCAGCATGATTCCAAAAGTTCCTGCATGAGAAGCGTCCATTCGGCGCGATTTGTTTGCTGTCAGTCAAATTGTACAATACAGTATAATCATTCGGGTTGCTCGGAATCCGAAATTTGACGAGCAGCTGAGCAGGAGTGCGAAAATGGTCTCTTTGCTGTAGCTGCACGTCCAAGACATTTTCTAGCCTTTCTTGCAGGTTTTTTCCGCGACCTGGAGTGACCGACATCGGGATTTCGCCTATTCTCTGCTCGAGTACTCGCCTGCGACGTCTTCATCCAGTGATCGTCGCTGCGGCTGATCCGGCCTGCCGGCAATGCAGCTGCAAACTCAGAGCAAGACACTTGCGTGCGTGGGCTGAACAGAGGCCCGAACTCTAGGCAAAGCTAGCCAGGCAAAGCTAGCTAGGCAAAGCTAGCCAGCGACGCCTCTGGTCGCGTTTCGACTTGTTGGCATGCCGACCACTTCCGGCTCGACGACACGGATTCCGCGGGCTTAGTGGGAGATGCACATGGAGCATCGGAAACGCCAGGTACCGACGTCGCTTGACCAACAGAAGCGCCCAGCCGCACAGTTCCTAAATCGCAGCACTTCGAGAGGCGCTACTAACGCTCCACACTATGGAATGTGGTCAGCTGCCGCGTTAAAGGCCCTGTGCCTTGCTTTCAATACTGTGTGAAGAACCAGGCCTATGATTCGTTACGGCTTTTCTGGCAAAGCGTGGTCATGCATCGGCAGGTTGCGATTTGGTTCGCTCGTCGTTAAGCGTGCCGTTTCGCACGAATTGGTTCATCAACCTATTCCGTCTGAGGAGAGGACGAATCTGAGGCATTCCGACGCCTCTTCCTTGCTTGAGATCCCATTCCCTGCTCTGACGGACACGTAGCAAAGATCGAGCCCGATGAGTTTTTCGCAGATCGCTGGCTTCGACGAGCGGCTCTGGGGCTTTCGTCAGCAGCGCCATTGTCTTGCGTGCCAACTTCATCGAGCAGCTCAACCTTCTTGCTAGCTGGAAGCATCGCCTCCTCCTCGTCGTCCAGTTCGCTGCCGCCGCTGGCTGTCTCGGCATGTACCTCTGGATTGCTCTTCATTTGCCCGTTCTCCTCCCGCGGGTCGTTGACGGGCTTGCCCATCGTCAAACGCAATCCAACGATACCATTCTTCTCCCTGCCGTTGAAGGCTCCCTTGATCTTGGCTCTGCAGACGGGACAGTGGCCAGCCAAAGGATCGGGCTTGTTTCTGCCGCGTCCACCTCCGACGCTACCGCCAGCACCAGATACCGCTGATGCTCCTCCCCCTCCTCCTCGACCACGACCTGCTGCGGCTGATGCGCCTCCACGGCCACCGCCGCCATTGCTCTGAGCTGAGACATTGTTGGACCCGCCTTCGGGAACCGTTACACCAAAAGCGGCTGCGGGGGCAAATGACGAAAAGATGTTGCCAAAGTTGAGGATAGAAGCCTCTTCTTCCATGGCTCCACGCTGCACTGCTTGCGTCTTCAGCGCTTGAAAGAGGCACTCGCCGCAGAAAAAATGCCCGCAAGGGGTCACCGAAAGGTTGGTGGGAGCATCAAAGCAGATAGGGCATGTGTATGTGGAGAGAAGCGGGTGCTCGATTGGCGGAGGCTTGGACCGCGGCGGCGACTTGGTCGGCATTGCCAGATTTGAGTAACGCAGTCGCTGATCGGTAATCGGGTGTACGCTTCTTGGTGGAGTCGATGGCACTGGTGGTGCTACGTGAGCGGAGACCACGGAAAAGCTGCCGTCAGGGTCTGAATGAGCGTCAGAGCCTGTAGGTCGTCGTGCTGCCAATTCTCGAACAGGAAAAGCGCCTGTGTTCGGATCTACACTTACGCCGACCCTCCTTTCCAAAGCACCCTGCCAGGGCTCAACAGAGCGATGAGCGACTGGAGGTGGCGAGAAGAGGCTCTCGCGTGGAACTGGAGACAATGGTTGTGCTCGCCGCATGCCAGTCACTTCAAATACGTCGGAGTGAGGCGGGCGTATTACCGGGTTGGTCGGCCATTGCGCCACAAATTCGTCATCATCGTCATCGTAGTTGTCATAGTCGTCTTCGTGTTCACCGCTGTCCGAACTGTCGCTGCTGATTACAATGAGGTCGCCTGCATCTGCCGCACTGTGCACACGAGTCTGCGCCGTCGATAGTGCAGCCGCGCTGATGTTAGAGGATGTTGCCGCTTGTTCTCGGGAGACGGAGCGGCTACTTAGGAGCGTAGAACGACGATGAGAGGGGCCAGCATTTGAATTGAGAGGTGATGGCTGGTGTGCTGGTGATGCTGATCTGCTTGCATGTCCGGACGAAGCCAGGCTTCTCCCTCTAGAGGACGATCTGCTCGATGAGCGAGAGCCTGCCACGACGGTGGGGCGCGGCAAGGGCTGCTCGAAATCCATGCTATCGAGAATAGACGATGTAGATCACGCAGCTTCTCTCCCAGGCTTCCAGCGATTTCGGAATGAGTGTGTATGCTGCCCCGCAATGCGGGCTCCGTTGCCGAGGACGATCGATATTCACGTGAGTGCCTCCGGTCCGCACGCTGAACCCATATCTGTCTGAGACAAGATTCTGCCGGAGCCGGGTGCCAGAATTTTATGGGTGAGAGATCATGAACCAACAATCTGGAACAGGAGCGATCGAGAAATCAGATGATGGGATGATGGAAGGAGTCAAGTAGAAGACAGTGAGGAAAGCGGAATTCTCGAGGAGTATTGTAGGACCCTGAATTGGAGAAGCTCGACTGAGCCTCTCGAGCAGCCAGGGCTGCGTTGCGCAACACGCTGTGGGACCTGCTGCCTTGCTTGTTTTTGGGGACCGACACCTCCACCTTGCTAGTATCGTGTCACATCGGGTTTTTTAAATCATAGATCGGCCCGATTCATTGGATCGACAGACACCACCCCCCTTCCCCTTTTTCTGCTATGTCCTGCCTGGCCATCGTAACGTAGCAGCCTCGTTAAGCTGCCTGTCGATGTGCTGTACCACTAACGAGAAGCTTAGCGTGGCAATGCGTGCCTGCGTTGAGTCCATACACGGTCGCAGTGGTGAGCACAGCCTCGGTTTCATAGAACTTTCCTTTCTCCTTTCTTCGATCCCCCTCTTGGTGCTAGTCGATCTACTCAACAAGCCATGGTCTTACTTGCTTCCTCCAAAGAGTTCTGAAGAGGCTATTGTGCTGCCACGCATGACTGCCTGACACCCCGACGCTCAATCTGACGGCTTGGGACCATTGAGAAAAAGGCTTGGCGAAAACGTGTCGATGCAGAAGCGCAGCCATACAGTTGCCAAGACTTTTTTCGTTTCTGATTTGGACATTTGAAGGTCGTTTTGAGGGCCTTCTCGATTTAGAAACTCTGTCTCTTGCTCTGTCTCTTTCTCTCTCTTCTCCCGACAGACAGACTCATCGTCGTCCGTAATCTCACACTCTGACCGAAAAAAAGGTTTGCGGCTGTGCTGAGAGGCATGCGGAGGCGAAATGGCTCCCTCCCGGTCAGCCTCACGCGACAAAGCGGCGTGGGAGCAGCAACAGCAGCCAGCAGCAGCCAACGCGCTGCAATCAATTGTACTGTACACTGCAATGACGCTGCTGCTGCATGCAGGCAAGTCCGCTTTGACGTTTAAGAATTTCATCAGACACAGCCTACCTGCCTGCCTGCCTCTCTCTGAGCATCTCAAGTGTCACTTTGCTACGCGAAAATCTCACAAGCGACCCCGTGCACACAGCTCACCGAGAGGGTGAACGAAGCGAAACTCAAATTTGGTCCCGATGACACTCCCTCGCGATCATCCTCGACTCCTTGCTACGGCTTGACTCTGCTCCATCATCTGCAACCCTTCAGTCACGATACAAGCACAAAGGCATTTCCCACCGTCGATTTCCTACAGTCGATAGCGGCAAGCACACTCAAAATGGGAAAAAATCAATCCAAGCTCTCACCAGAGCAGCTTTCGGACCTGCAGAAGAACACCTACTGTAAGTCAATGGCGCTCTGCTGCAGCTGCGGAAGAGGATAGCTGTGCTGACTATGCTCCGCTTCAATGTGATCTGCTTTTGATCACGTTTGATCATACACGCGCTCTTTGACATGTTCAGTCGACAGGAAGGAGCTGCAGCAATGGTACAAAGGCTTCCTCAAGGACTGTCCGTCTGGCACGCTCGACAAGCAAGAGTTCTGCCGCATCTACAAGCAATTCTTCCCCTTCGGAGATCCGTCCACGTTTGCCGAATACGTGTTCAACGTGTTTGACGAGAACAAGAACGGCACGATTGACTTTAAGGAGTTTATCTGCGCACTCAGCGTTACGTCGCGAGGAAGGCTAGACGAGAAGCTGCGCTGGGCTTTCCAGCTTTACGACATTGATGGAGACGGGACGATTACGTACGATGAGATGCTAAGTGAGTATCGGTCCATAGAACCCCTGCAAGGCTCTGAAAGTGCGGCAGACTGATTGACTGACGCGCTCGAACCTCTCCCTTTTTCATCTGACACCCTACGTAGCCATTGTGCGAAGCATTTACAAGATGACCGGCCAAATGGTCAAGCTGCCTGAAGACGAGGACACGCCGGAAAAGGTACGTGCGACTCATTGCTGCTATTGCTACGAGACCGTAAACTGCAGAGGATTGGAGTCGAAAGAAGCTCACCACTGACATCTTCTTTGCCGCAACGCTACTTTGATGAACAGAGAGTGGACAAAATCTTCCGAATGATGGACCGCGACAAGAATGCTCAGCGTAAGTTATCTGGCTCGCGAACCTGCGACACGCTCGACTTTGGGATCCACGTAGCTGATCAACTTTGCCTCTGTTCCATCATTCCGTCAAAACGACAACGATACTTCCCTAACCTTGGTACGGTTGGCTAACATTACTCGGTACAACAGTCTCTTTCGAGGAATTCCAGGAGGGAAGCAAGCAGGACCCCACGATTGTACAGGCCCTCTCGCTCTACGACGGCCTCGTTTGAATGCACTGGCCATCAGCAAAAGATGACAACAGCAGCAAGACTTTGGTCCACCAGGCATCTCGTGTAAATATTGTATAGGTCTCGCAAAAGGATCGTTGAACAAGCATATCGCAGCTTGTGATCATCCCTGAAGCTCGCTCGGTTGCCTCTGAAGGGCATTCAGCGACGCAGACGGTCACCGCCGTCTCCGGTGACCATTCCGCTTCAGTTTTTCGGAATGCTACCTCTGGCTGCCGATCGGGACTTGAGCGAAAGTGGAGAGCGTAAGACAAAAATAGATTAGGCATTTATGTTACGCCGCTCAAAGCGACAAAGCAAATGAGAACAAATTTTTCTCTCGGACGTGAGGCAGCAGTCTCGCTTTCAACCCGGCTGATCCGTGAAATCGCGCTGAACTGTTCCGTCGCTTTTGTAAGAGACCGAGAACCGACTCACCCGAAAGTGACAAGTGACAAGAGCGTACAGCAACAGCAGCAGCAGCAGAGCGCACTGTTGCAATACCAAACGCAACAGGCCGCATTTCGCTCCACTCCGGAGCTTGAACAAAGCTTCGGTACTTTCGCATTTGCTTGCTTTTGCTTCACAACTATAATCTCGCTCCTTTCCGCTACAGCATCCGATCTCGTAGCCCACAATGCGTGCATCTCTCGTCAACCAGCTGAGGGTGCTCGTGCCCGTCAAGAGGACGACTGACTATGGTAAGTTGTGCTCGGACTGTTCGGGCTGCGTTGGTGCTTCGAGCACGGCTGACTGACTCGGGACTTTGCTTTCCACCGCCTTGTGCTTTGGCTCGTATGTGCAACCATTGCGCTAATTGCAGCCGTCAAGATCCGCGTTGCTTCCGATGGCAAGGGCGTCGACCAGAATGTCAAGTTCAGCATGAACCCTTTCGACGAAATCGCGGTAGAGGAAGCCGTTCGTCTGCGCGAAAAGTACAAGGATGCCATCACCAAGATCGTATGTGCTCTCCCATTGTCGATCTACCTTGTACTGCACGATAGGAATGCATGTGCTGACTGCTCCGTTTCCTCTTGTTGTCTCTTGCTTGCTTCCGGTACAGACTGTCGTCTCTGTGGGACCACCCAAGACAGCTGATGTGCTTCGCACCGCACTTGCCATGGGTGCTGACGATGCTATCCACGTCGAGGTGCCCGACAAGGCTGCTGCCAACCCGTTGGAGCCTTTGGGCGTATCCAAGATCCTCAACGAGATTGTCAAAAAGGCGGGCGAGGAGGAAGAAGTGGGTCTGATCATCATGGGCAAACAAGCAATCGACGACGACGCCTCGCAAACCGGCCAGATGCTCGCAGGCCTGCTCAACTGGCCGCAAGCGACATACGCGAGCAAGCTCGAATTCCCCTCGGGCAAGCCAGAGAAGGGTGCAGAGGCCCAAGTGACGCGTGAGATCGACGGCGGTCTCGGCATTGTCAAGACGAAACTGCCCTTTGTCATGACGACCGATTTGCGACTCAACGAGCCGCGCTACGCGTCGTTGCCCAACATCATGAAGGCTAAGAAGAAGCCATTCAAGAAGTACACGCTGAAGGATTTGGGTTTGGAGGACCAGGTTAAGCCGCGCCAGGAGATTCTGAAGGTTGCCGAACCGCCCAAGCGCGAAGGCGGCGCCAAGGTCGAGAACGTCGATGAGCTCATTTCAAAGCTCAAGGAGGCTGGACGGATCTAAGAAAGCAACGGCGTAGGTGGTAGTGCATAGGGCTATCCAATGTGTGGCTGGACGAGCTGCAGAAGAGAGAGCTGAACATGTAAGCCCCACGACTGATGTCGATCTGCCTGAATCTAGACTTCAAAAAAACAAGCCTTCTCCCGCTTTCACTTGCTCGCATCTGTGTATTCTGACCCTCCGAGGTCGTGTTGCTGCAGTGGTAGGAGTGATGACTTGAGTAAGCCCAGACAGATCTTCACCTCGCCTTTCAATGCTGATACTGTCTTTGTACAAGTGCATCATGAGTTCGACGAGCACCTTACTGCTGCCAAAGGCATCTCGAACATTTTCCATAGAACGCCATCTGGGCTTGACTCATGCTCAGATTGCCGATGCTACAGCTTCTTGTTGTTCCAACTGCGTCCAATGTCGAGTATATCACTTCCACGTTTTTTTAGGAATCGCAGCGAGAAGGTCAACGAGTCATAATTTCCGGGCTGCATTCAAGAGTCCAGTTGGACGCGAGACTGGCACGCTGGTGCGGGCAATAACCAAGAAGCGCCAATTCAGTTTTAGCCGTGTTTGGTGTGCATATTTTTTGAGAAGAATTGCTTCGACTTGATCCATCGTGTGCTTCGTGCACGCTTTCTCTTTCTCCCACGCTACTTGACCGCATTCTCACGACTCATTGGACCGTCTGGATCCCCACCAAGCGCTTTGGTTGTGGATGGCGTGGGTTGGCTGCTACAACTCAAGTGGTATACTTTTCATTCGTTGCACCGGATCACGACGAGCTGCAAGCCGCTTTGGGAGCTATTGATATACCGACCCTACCCGCTTCTTCGCTTCGCACCCGCATCTCACAGCACCACCACGATCATCGTCACCATTCAACATGTCGACCTCTACGTCTGCCCCCGCCACCAGCCATCATACAGCAGACACCTTCCGACCGCTGCTCAAAGCGCTCGCGGTGGCCGCATCAGTCGATGCGCAATCCGGCGAACCCAACCACCCGACGGGCACCTCGACCATCACGCACGCGCAACTCGAGCAGATCCTGCAGCACCTCGCCGACCCCAACTTTACCTCTTCGCGCGAGAATCATGCGCAGATCGGGTCAGCGCTCACCTGTCTCAAGTTCTGCAGGCTCGATATTCAGGCGGAAACGTTTGCGCTGGCTGCGAGGATCTTTTTGGACTGCTGCTTGGACGTCTTTGTCCCTGCCTTGGATCGGGAGAATGACGAGTATGCTGAGTTGGATGGCAAGAGCGTCGAGTATAGGGGGACGTTGGACCTGGTAGGTACGGGAGGAGATGGCAAAGATACCTTTAATGTCTCGACGACGGCTGCGATGGTGGCGGCGGGTGTCAAGGGCGTGAGGGTGTGCAAGCACGGTGCAAAGGCGAGTTCTTCAACGTCGGGTTCGGCAGACCTGCTCATGTCGCTCGGGATCCCATTGCTTGCCCTTCCCGCGTCGCAGCTCCCCTCGGTCCTGCGCAAAAGCAAATTCAGCTTCCTCTTCGCGCAACTTTATCACCCGGCCCTCGCACCCCTCGGCCCGATTCGACGCTCGCTCGGCTTCCCCACCATCTTTAACGTGCTCGGCCCACTCATCAACCCGGCCAAGCCCGAACGCTGCATCCTCGGCGTGCACAGCTACTACCTCGGCCGCATTTTTGCCGAAGCGCTGCGCAAGCGCGGGACGCAACGCGCCTGGATCGTCTGTGGCCAGGAAGGCTTGGACGAGATCTCCCCCGCGGGTAAGACGGATGTGTGGGAATTGAACGAGGGCAAGATCGAGGAGTTTACCATTGAGCCGGACGACTTTGGGCTCAAGAGGCATCCGTTGGAACACGTGGGTAGTCATTCGGCGGATGAGAATGCAGCCATCGTGTTGAAGATGTTCTCGACCCAAGATTCCGATAGCTTGCCAGAGGAGCCGTTGGGCAGCAATCTGGCGTTGAATCCAAGCGACTTTGCCGATTTTGCGCCAGAGACACTAGTGCATGTCCGTTCGCTTCCCTCAATCCCGCGCGGCGTTCGACTACAAGCGATCAAGGACTACACGCTCCTCCAAACCGCTGCGCTTCTCTACGTCGGATCATACGCGCCTTCGCTCAAGCAAGCCACAACGCTGGCGAGACACAGCATCGAATCCGGTGCAGCCCTCCGTGCAATGGAGACGTTCCGCGACGAATCTCACCTCGCCATCGTCCAGAGCGAGCGAGAGGATGAAATGCAAAGCAACTCCGTCAGCAACAAGCAGGAAATCAGCCAGAACAGAAAGAGCATCGAAGAGTCGGTCAGGAACCAGGATCAATACAGCTACCTGCCCGAGATCCGGCAGGAAGTGTCGGTCGGGACGGACGATTAGATGCTCGAGTTGGCCGTACAGGCTCAGGTCGAGCAAACATGGCAGAGATATATAGCCCTACAGTATGGCAGCTGTTCCCCCGTCTCTCCTGGACACGGCGCAAGATGCAACAGCACCGCTTTTGTGCACATTCGCATCTCGCACCCATAGTCATTCCAAGTATCACAGTCATCTCAACCCCATCACATCACCATTTGTATCATTTTGTATTCGATTGCTCTTCTTACCATCCAAATCTACTCTTTACTTAGAAAGGAGCATACGCTTTAGGCTTAGCCACACACTCCAACCTTTCCAGATGACTGGCCCACAACGTCCAATCCAACCCATCCTTACCAACCAAAGTCAACTCGAGCTGTTTGAGCTTTTCCAGCTCTGCCAGTGTCTCGGCGGTACCGTTGCCGAGGTCCTTCTTCAACTTGTAGACCGCCTGCAGAGCGAGTGCGAAGCGTCGGTGGAGGATGGACCATCGCACAAAGAGTTGGATATAGTCTTTGTTCTTACTGTCGGCGGGGAAGTAGGAGCGGTACGTTTTCCAGCTGGCTTCCAGGTCGTCGGTGGAGGAAGGAGGAGAGCGAGACTCGGCTTCGGTCATGAGCACCCGAGTCTTGCGGTTGAGTGCGAGAATGAGCGCCTTTTTCTTTTCCTCCATCTCCTTGTTGTGTTTCTTCTCCTCATCGGTTTGTTCCGACGCCGAGGGCTTCTGCGTGGCCAGCCAGAGTTTCACCTCGGTCTCGTCGATCAGAGAGAGCACTTGGTCAGCAGTGCTGACCACCTGTTTGCGTTTGCTCGCCTCCTTGTCCTCTGCATCGAGCGCCTCGAGCTTGGCAATCAGCGCCCCGAGGAACTTGGGATAGTCGGAGATCAGCTTGTCCATAAATTCGAGCTTCTCCTTGGGATCTTTGATCTTCTTGGCCGTAGCAGTGAGGAGCTCGGGGATTTCGTTCTCGTTCTTTCCTGCCGCGGCACCGTCATCAGAGCCTTCTTCGGCGTTCTTGACCGAAGGGGGCACGATGTAGCGGATCTGGCCCTTGCCTTCTGCGGCGAAACCAAACGTGCCAACGAGTACATCGCCAGGCTGGGCCTCTTTGGGCACCGCATCACCCTCAAGGTTCAAATCGAGCGTCAGAACGATGCGCTCGCCGGGGTGCAGCTTGACACCGGCATATTTGGCCGGGGAAGCGTCCGAGTGAAGATCGACGTGATTGTCGTAGAGCTTAAGCGCAGCCGAGTCGGGCTTGGAAAGCTTCTGGTCGATCATGAGCGTCACGTTCTTGAGCGACTCGAGCACCTTCATGCTCTCGTGGAGCAACTGCGCCTTTAGCACATATTCACCTTTGGGCAGATCGAGCTCCTTTTTGTAGACATCGCCAAAGTGGACACGCTTCTTGCGAAGGTCGAAGAGTTGCGTAAGCAGAGGCACGCTCGAATCGTAGAGGTGATTGCCAAGTGCCGGGAACGAGTAGCTGAGCTTGTTCGAGTCCTCCTTTGCAGAAACGTTGTACGTCGTCACCAGCTCAAACATGTGGTTGCCGCTGGGCTGCAGGTCCCGTGGCGTGGACAGAGGACGAATGGTGGACGACGAAGGACGGTGGAACGTTCGACGAGTGTCAAAGGTGATGCTGGGCTTGAAATCCTCGATACGGACCGTCGATTGACACTCGATCTTGGCGTGGCCCTGACCGCCGATGAGCGTGAGCTCTTGACGTCCACTCGCTGGCACAAGCGATGCAGTGATGCCGTGGAACTCAATGTCGAGATCGAGGTCGAATGCCGACTTGTTGGACCAGAACTGGGCCGAGCAGACTTCCATGGTCATGCCGCCGCGCACGTTGAACTTCTTGGTGACCGGCTCGTTTTCCTGCAAAGCAAGAACAAACGCCTTTTCGACCTCGCTCAGACGCTGCAGAGGCTCGAGCTGCACACAGTGCAGCCAGAAGCGAGCACTGGTACCGGCAGACGAGTGATTGGAGCTGCGCACGGTGAGCGAAGCCCACGTGGCTCCCTCGGGCACAGAGATGAATCGACGATCAATCTTGCCAGCCTCAAAGCGGACCGTTTCAAACTTGACGGTAGGCGAAGGGAACACCTCGGGCTTGGCGACCGTGACGGGGACGTCAAAGAGCTTGTGGCCGGGTCTCTCGGTGTCGTAAGCCTCGATCCAGGCGTGATGCAGGCCGGCAGGCAGGTCGGTGGGGTCAACCCTCACCTCGAATGTACGACCGTTGCCACCAAGGAGGAGGAATTCGGGCACCGAGACCCAAGGCTGTGTAGCAGCAAGAGCGCATCTGAGCTCAAGGTTGAATGCCTTCTCGGTCTCGCCTTGCTTGAAAGTGGGTCGAACGGTGACGTTGGTCTGCTGTACGTTGTGCGTCTCTTCGCGCTCACGGAGGTAGATACCGCGCTTGTCCATGCGGCCGAGCGGTTTGCCAGCACGTGTGACGCTGACGCGGTACTCGGCGTCCTGCTCGACGCGATCCTTGTTGTGTACGAGGTAGTCCCAGGCAGCATCTACACGGATGAAGGGCACGCCGAGCGGATCGTTGACGTCCTTGCCCGTGACACGAACGGCGTTGAAGACGCGAGCGGGCGTGATGGGAATCTTCTGAGCCTTCAAGCCAGAGAGAAGGAGAGCGATGGAGCCACAGGCATTGGGTGAGCTCATCGAAGTTCCGTTCATGAGTTGCGTAGACTGGAGGCAGTATCGGGGGATGGAAGTGATGGCAGCACCTGGGGCATAGATTGAAACACCGCGCTCGCCGTCCGATGTGGGACCACGGCTGCACCAGGTGGTGACACTGTCGGGAACGCCCTTTTCGACGAGGGCGTACTCAGCCTTCTGCATGGCACCGGCATTGACGTAGGCGCCGACGCTGAGGACAGACGAGGTGGAACCACCGGGTTGACCGACTGTCGTTAGTGCGGGACCGTTGTTGCCGGCACTGCTGACAAAGAGGATGTCGCGCTGACGGATGACAATGTCCCTAAGCGCCTTGGCAAAAGCACCCTTGTCCTCAGCGCCGAAAGCGCCGTCCTCACCGTAACTGAGGTTGGCAATGTCGCACTTGGTGTCGATGAGCGCCTGCGCGGAACGGAGCATGGCTTGACCTTGTTCCATACTTCCGAGGCGAGCATCACCGATCTTCATGCTGACAATCTCGCACCCGGGGGCGACACCGTTGAGTTCGGGCTGTTCGTCGTGGCGAGCGCCAACGATGCCAGCTACATGGGTACCGTGGCTACCGGCAAGCGTGACGAGACTGAGCAGATTGCCATTGTCCTCGATGTTGACCGTATAGGTGAGCAGGTCCTGTTGGCCGAAGCTCTGCCACTGGCGCTCGATACGGAAGTCGGTGATGGGCTGGATGTTGGTGAGGTCGAGGTTCTGGAGCTCGAGTGGCTTGAGAATGTCTTGGGGTTGGCCGGTGGAAGGATCATGTGATTCGCCCTCGCCGCCGCCGACGACAGCATACCAATTCTTGCCATTGTGGAAAACGATGGCTTCGATGAGAGGCCCGTCGTCCTTATAAGAAGCGGCAAGATCGTTGAGAGCTTGAATGCGCGCCTTGATCTCGTCCTTGTGGAGCTTTGCATTTTCGGAGGAAGCGCCCTTTTCGGTGCTTGCAGTGGGAGCATCGACATCGGAAGACTTGGATGCAGTGGGGTTATCCAACGCATTAAGCTCGGCCTGTGCCTTGCACAGAAGCGCTTGGTGTGAAACGAGAAAAGCCTTTTGCCTCTCTGCTGATCGACGGGTCTTGAGCTCGCCGGGCCAGAGGTCGTACGCTTTCTTGAAACCAATCTTCCACACGCCGCTTGGGTTGGAGATCTTGGAGGAGAGACGAATTGTCCTGCCGGTGAAAGGAGATTTGAACTCGACGTGTCGCGAGCTGCTGGTGCTGGTGCCGGACACAGGCTCGATAGGCTGAAGAGGAATGTCGCCGGCGCCCGTGCAATCAATGACATCCACCACCTTTCCTGGTTGGTTGAGGCCGATCGCAGCAGGGTCTACACCAGTGTCGAGGATAGCTACACGGACATTGCGACCGTCGTATTCGGGGTACTTGCGGAGGAAGCTGAGTGCCTCTGTGGTGTCCTTGGGCAGGAGGCCACCCAACGGGAAGGGTTCGCTTGGTACAGCACGCGTTGACGGCATGATGGAAGCTGTAGCGTCTATGATGGATGCAGAGGCTCGTAAACGCGGTGTGTTGCAGATGAAGCGGGCCAGGGCTTCAGGATGAGGAGTCGAAGCTGTAGTACGACGAAGCGACGAGAATGCTGCCGTGGCAAATGATCGACGAGGAGCCACAATGTATGCCTTGTCACGGAGCAGACGTGGAAGAGCCAAGCTGCGCGGCAAAAGTATCATGCCCCGAGCCGCAATGCTATGTTTCGTGTCGAAGTCAGGGTTGTGATGGTTAGCAAGCAAGAAGGTAGCAGCAGGAGCAGAGCGATGGTAGTTGGACTAAGGCGAAACTGAGCTTTTGCCCTTTGGCCGCATGAATTGGAGCGTGCGGTGCATTCCCCCGACTTTTGGCTTCGGCACTTTGCCGAGAAAAGGCCACGACAGCTTTCCTGCTTTTGCACAAGACGAGACGATCACAAAATATCCAATTTGTTACACCTCCACAGTCTACGAGAGGGACAAACGAGAGAATTGTTTAATCTCGGAACTCGCATCTCAGCTTTACTACCGACCAAAAAAAAAAAAAAAAAAAAAAAAAGAAAGACGGAACCCGAAAAAAGCGCAGAAAGTGCTGTGATGCTGCCAAAAAGTGAAATTTCTCATCAAGTTTTTGCAGAAAAAGGACCCTTTGGTGCTTGTGATTGTACTGTACGGCGGCTCTTTGATTACTTCCACCTGCTCTTCCATCACCATCACCGTCACACATTCTGACAAACAGCCATCGGAATGCCGCCCAAAAGGTATTTCGAGCAGGATGAACCTGCTGCTGCAGGGTCTCTCGCCGCTTCCTCATCCGAAGTGGTGGCAGCGGCCAATATCCCGACAGCACCCGTGACAGACTCTTCCACCAAAAAGATCCCAAAGAGCAAGGTCAATGCGACGCTCTTCGTCTCAAGATTGCCATATACCGCCACAACCACCGATCTTCAGACTATGTTCAGTGAAATCGGTCCTTTGAAGCGAGCATTTGTTGTCACCGACCAGGCCACCAAGAAATCCAAGGGCGTTGGTTACGTGACCTTTGCCATCCCAGAAGACGCCACCACTGCCCTCGAGCAGCTCCAAGGAAAGTCGCTCGATGGTGGCAGCAGAAAGATTCAAATCACCTTTGCCGATCAGAAGGATCCAACCGGTACCAAGCGTCCTACCACCACCACCAAAGCAGACCCGGACTCGCCTTCCGTCTCCAAACGACCCCGCAACGAAAACCCCAAGCCAGCTCGCGCCAGCGGTGCAGTTCAGGAAAAGGATGCCGATGCAGTTCGTACAGTCATTTTATCAGGTCTCGGTGGCTGTAAGCCTGCGCCCGACTCCAAGCAGATTTACAAGCGTGCACGAAAGATTGGCGACGTCGAAAACGTCATTTACCCTTCTACCTCTTCGCCTAATCCCAATGACGTCGCCCACGTCATCTTCCGCACCCCCAACCATGCCATGACTGCCGTAGAGAAGCTGCACGCTCACGTATTCAAGGGCGTACAGATCAGCGCCATTCTCAAGAAGCGCGCCGACAATGCTGCCAAGATTGCTGCGCACATGCGTCCGGAGACACTGGCGAAGAGAGAAAAGATGCGCAAAGATGTCGAGAAGAACAGTGGAAAGGGTTCCATGCCCGTACTACTTTCCGAGATTGACAAGTCGAGCAGGTTAATCCTTCGCAACTTGCCGTTCGACGTCAATGAGGCGGATCTGCGATCCATCTTCTTGCCCTTCGGCCCCGTTTACGAGATCACCATCCCCAAGGTCAAGGCGAAGACAAATGCCGCAGGGGAGGATGCTTCGGTCGTCAAGGAGGAGCAGCAGGAGGCGGCATCGTCGCAAGACTCTGAAGCAGATGACAGCGAATCGGATGATGACCAGAGCGAAGCTGCTGATTCTGAAAATCGCGAATCGCAAGCTGCCGACGAGGAGGATGTGGACGACGAACAGGACAGTGACATCGACGTCGACGTTGAGAGCGACGATGGAAGCAATGCAGACCAAGACGCTGTAGCATTGGATGACGACGCTCTTTCCCACGAGAACGCAGAAGCTGACGCTGCCGATTCTGCTGACGTCGTCGTCAAAACCGAAGACAACGATGACGCAGAGGCGCTTGCAGCTCCTTCCACCTCTGCTGCTGCATCTCAATTCGCCGCTGCTACCTCCAGCGCCTCAAAGCCAATCGCCGAAAAGGGTCGTGGTTTCGCCTTTGTCTGGATGGTTTCGCGCAACGACGCCGCCCGCGCCATCGAAGCCATCAATGGCAAGCCCATCCAACACGGTGCCGCCGAGCGTGCAGCCTACAAAGCTGCCCTCGGCTCTCGAGGCCGTCGTTTCGCCAAAGCGGCTCTGGACCGCGTACGTGCCAATGCTCAACCCGAACGAGCCGTTGCGGTTGACTGGGCGCTCAGCAAGAAGGACTACGAAGCGAAAGCTGACGAGTCCGATGATGGCCAAGATGACGCTGAGATGCAAGACGACTCTGCAGCTAGCGATCAAGACGACGAGCCGGCCTCGCGACCTCAACTCCCTGCACCCGAAGAAGGCACCACCCTTTTTGTTCGCAACCTTCCCTACCAAGCCACCGAAGAAGAGCTCCGCAACCTCTTCCGCACCTTTGGCCCGCTCCGCTATGCCAAGATCGCCATGGACAAATCGACCAATCGCAGCAAGGGCACTGGATTTGTCTGCTTCTGGCAAGCTTCCTCGGCCGATGCCGCACTCGCCCAAGCCAAGATCATCGAACGTGAATCTGGCGTTGGCGGTTCGGTCTCAACCTCTGCCGTGAACCAGAAGAACCCGTTCGCCATGCCGTCGGTGCTCACCGCTGATCCAGCTGCTCCGCTCACCGCGTCGCTCAATCTGCACGGACGCGTGCTCAACGTCATCCCCGCCGTTGCACGCGACGAAGCTTCGCGCCTCGAGACGTCGGGTCGCAAAGAACGTGAAAAGGGCGATAAGCGCAACACATGGTTGTTGCGCGAAGGTGTACCTTTCCCGAACTCTGACTTTGCCGCCAAGCTGGCACCGAGCGAGGTCGAGAAGCGACTGCAGTCGTTCCAGGTGCGCAAGGCGCAGATGGGTGCAAATCCGGCGCTGTTCGTCAGCAAGACGAGGTTGTCCGTCCGCTCGCTGCCGCTCTTTGTTTCCGACCGTATGTTGAAGCGGTTGGCGATCCATTCGATCAAGACGTTTGGGGCCGAAGTCCGACAGGGCTCACGACCGGATCTGGATGCTGATGAGAAAGCCGATCGTACGCTATCGGCATCTGCCGAGAACCGCAAGCGCAAACCGGGCGAGCGACCTACGCCTGTCGTGCAGAGCAAGATCGTTCGCCAGCACGACCGTATCGAAGCCCTCACGGGCTTGGGCAAGTCGAAGGGATATGGGTTCTTGGAGATGAAGAGCTTCAACGATGCTTTGAAGGTGATTCGTTGGGCCAATGCCAACAAGACCGTCGGCAAATTGTTGGGCGAATGGTGGAAGGATGATCTCTCGCAGCAGGTGGATCGCATCGCCACCCAGATCCACACCAAGACGCAAACGCTCGACCAGATGAAAACCGGCCCAGAATCCGACAAGCTGCGCGAAGAGATTGCGGAGCTCACCACGCGACGTCAGCGTCTGCGTGCCAAGATCGCAGAACTCGCCGAAGGCACAGGCGAAGAAAAGGAACGAGGCGGCATGCTCATGATTGAATTCGCCATTGAGAACGTCGTCACGACCAAGAAGCGTGCAGACAAGCTCAAAGCGGTCAAGGAGTCGGGCGAACGTCGACGACTCAGAGACGAGCAGGATGCGCACGACAAGCAGAGGCAGGCAGACCAGATCAGAATCGAAGCCCAGGCGGCAAGGAAGATCCACGCCGAAAAGAATAAGCCCAAAGGTTTCGCTCATGGCCATGTGATTGGTAAAAAGAGGAAGGAGAGGAGGGCCAAACGTGGTTGATGTGTCTTTCTGCTACGTCTGATCAGTACGCTCGTGTTTGCAATCACACCTTTTCGTTCCATTCACTTTGGTAAACGCACTGGCTGTCTTGGCCAATTGAGGGTTGACGATTGACTGATTAGCTCTGACACAGAAGGGGGTTGGGGGGTTCCAAAGAGTTCCAGAACAACACGACACGACACGATCACCACCATCCGGGCCCAGTCCCTGTTTCAGGCCCTTCTTTATCCGCAGCATCAATGATCAACCTAAACTCGCCACTGACGCCTTCAGGCATGAGATCGAGCGCCAACATGCGTCTTTCCAAGCCGTCGTCTGTTCCGAAATGCTCCCTCACCCGTACGGCGGCTGCGGCAGAGCCGAGCACGTTACTGATCACGACACCTTGGGTAAACATCTTGTTGTAGTCCAAATAGAGATGTACTGTGCCTGGTTGAATGATGGTGGCATGAACCGAGACTTGCCGTGACTCCGGGTTGCACGAGAGGTATTGAAGCGCTATCCTGCCCTGTCGGTCGATGAGCACGGGAGGTACACCAAAGGTGAGAAGCATATCGCGTAGCCGCATGGTGCTCTTTGGCAATTCGCTGTGCAAGGTGGTGAGGATGTAGTTGGGGATGGCGGCGGCGAGATCAACATGGCCAATGTAGGTGATATCGCATCCCCCGTTATGACTCTCGAGGTAGAAAGCAGCTTTGAACACCGTGGCTCTGACGCAACCTTCCACCTCGGCCGGGATACCTGGTACCTCATCCAAGCTCTTGTAGCCGAGAATCATGCTGGTGGTGGTGAAATCCGGAATCCTCTGCAAGTTGCCCGCCGCATCCCAACAGCGAAGCGCCTGAATACCGCAGATGTCTCTTGGCTTGTAGATGGGACCGATGCCACGCCAGACAAGGTAGAAGAGAAACTCGTGCATCGAGAAGGAGCGCATAATGTGGGCGGATTGAACGCGAGTATCCCACATCATGCGGAAGCCCGTCATCCGGATGCCCGTAAATACTTCGAGGGGTGTCAAGCCGGCAGCGTGGGTCTTGCCGCGGAACATGGGCATGACAGAAAAGGCATCGTCGTGTTTGCGTGGATAGATGGCAATGTTGCAGCCATTGGTGGTGCCTCGGTCCTCCCAGCCACCTTCGGTATCTTGACGAAGAGTGAGAAGCATGTTCATGAGCTCGTCGGCGATAGGCTGCCATTCGTTTTTCCAGTAGCCATTTTCAGCGGGCCGTTCCGGAATGATTGCTACATTTCCCGAGGTGCTCATGATGTCGTGACTTGTCTGACCAGTTTGTAGCGCTGAAGATGCAGTATATTGAGAAGGAACGTTCAACTTTGGTACGTAATGCAGAAACTGACGTTCGGCCACAGTTTGACGCCGCGTGCGAATGCGCTGGGATCGTCTTGTTGTTGTGTTGCTTTCAGAGATGCACGACCGACGTGAGACGCGCTCTGGAGGGCGGGACCAACGGTGAAGGAGACAGAGCAAGTGAAAACCAAGTTAAAAGAAGGACCCGAGATGGTGTTGGTGAAGCATCAATCTGGGCAAGCACCCGTCGCCGCCAAGTGGATGAGCATGTCGCTTAGCCGAGAGGAAGCCTGCACGCCACGGACCTTCCGTCAGAGAGTTTTCTGCCCACTTTTTCGCACTTAGCCGACGGTGCAACTTACGAGTCGAAAACCTGAGCGAAAGTGTGGAGAAGGCTTCAAACAAAAATATAGTACAGCACAGCACAGCAAGAGCCCAACGACGATCAATTGGGGCGTGCAAATCCTAGATCTGCGCGTCCTGTGCGTTGAAATCGCTCCCTCTTCCCATGCGGCTAACAACGGAGAAATCCCATTGAGCTCATTTGGAGCTGCACAGCGTGGTTACGCGATTGGCTGATCTTCTGTCATTGATCTACAGTCCCGAGATCGGAGACATGGCCTTGGAAGATCACGATTAGTCGGCGGAGGCGTTCCCGACGATGATCACCAAGAGACAAGGCGGAGAAACTGCTAGGCTGAGCTCGCTAAGCGGACGCGCTCCGATGCCCCTTTGTCACTCAGGCATGCGCAACTCGCTGCAATCTCGGCAAGAAGCACAATCAGGAGGCGCGGCTAGTGAGGAGACAGATAACATCATCCTGGTGGCCTGTGTGTGTCAAGACGATCTGTGTCCCGGTACATGAAAATGGCCCCGTTTCTGCGACGCAGCGAGAGGCGGTCACGTATTGGATTGTTTCCATTGCCTCTTGTATGCACAAGCTCATTTCGGCGCCCCTCCGCTGCAATCACGGCACACTTTCAGAGAACATCGACGCTTTGCGCCACTCTCGAATTGCAGCCGTGCCAGTGTCGCTCCTTGAGCGCCGCGGTGACTGCGGTAGACTTGCATCGTGTGCGTCTGCCCAGCAAAGGCTTGGGTGAAAGCGACTTTCGAAACTGAAACTCGATCCAACTCGGTCAGGGTCCGGATAAGCAAGGCTTGTCAGATCGAGATTACACAGCAGCAGCACACAGCACACAGCATACCGAAAGTGGTACAGCACAGCACAGAGGCAGCTGATCCGCCCAAAAAGGGTCCGCGCTCAGATCGTGTGGAGAATTGGTGCTGGATCGCCCGCTCGTTGACAACTAACTTCTTTAGAAACCATCAAGTCACAGTCTTCAATTGTTCGTCGCGCACTCGTCACCATCGCACCTCCATCCTTCGACTCGCACACTTCTCGCATCCGGGCCACTTGAGAGTACTTTCCTTCCTTCGGCTGCCCTCTGGCAACATAGGTATAGCCGAGCACACGGCCTTCGAAGCCATAGACTCGCTTCCCATGCGACCGCTTCGAGGGGAGGAGCAGAGTCTCCTTGCCCGATCTCACGATGATATAGACTCACCTCTCTTGACACCGCTCAACGAAGATGGCCCTGCTGAGCCGCTCATCAAGACCGGAGTTGAGGGTGCTCCTGCGTGGGACCG
>CAKMXS010000003.1:0-26882 GCA_928852645.1 Mycosarcoma mackinlayi | reverse complement strand
TTGATCTGACACCATTCTCGCTGATCTGGCACCAATGGGCGCTCAAAGTGAAGTCGAAGGCGACTTCTGCGGCAGCAGACGCTGATTGGGATCGAGGATGACGGCAGTAAGATCACTGCCAAGGGCTGCAAACTCGTTGACGGGCGATTGCGCGCATCGAGCGGGGGCTAGACAGTAACGGCCCAACTCGCTCAATTCAGGGAATTCTTCGGCAGCTCGGCTGCTGTGCCGATAGATGCGCGCCACGTCGTCGTGACAGGGGACAATGTCGATCGCCGTCAGTCCCGTTCGAGGTCGGAGTCGAGGCGGTCCTCGTCGCAGATCTCCTGGTGGGGCCATCTCGGCGAGCTCCTGCATCGTGCTTCTTAAGTTCGGTGCGGACGCTCCATCCGCTGACGACTACTACAACGTCCGGTCTGCGTTGCTTGAGCAGCTTGATAAAGTCGGCGCGGTGGTCAACAAACTCGTTCTGTCTCTCGCGTGCGCTCCAATTCGAGCTCACGCTCCTGCATCTGACGCGCGCGGAGCTGGCGCAGGTCGTCACCGTGGCGTATCACGGACGCGACTCGCTCATCGAGGTAGACGGCCTGAACGACGTCCCCGAGGATCTCCGCCACCGTGCGACGGCGAGAACATGAGGAACGCGGCCAACTCCTCGATCTTGGGATCGCGGTTGCGGGCCATCATGCTCCTGGACACGAAGGGGCCCTTCTTCCGCCGCCGGTCATAAGGACACCGTCGCGGTGTCGCAAAAGCTGCCTCGCGCTCCTCGCGTAGCCACTCCTGAGCCAGATTCGTCCTTGTTAGACGAGATGAGTCTTGAGCGCCTCGCGAACCACCTCGTCTCTGGTCGTTCCACGCCTTGCTGTTTCTCGCCAAATGACCTTCTCTGCCCAAGCATTGTTGTAGGTAGGCGGTCTCGCTTATGATGCACAAATATCCTCTTGAGGTTAATATTGCGCTTGATGATCAATTAATCTGTTTTCAAAAAGCATCGCAAAAGTGCTTTGAGTATGTTGTTGGAGGCTACAAGACGGGCGGGCTTGTTGGCGATGAACTTGAAGTTGGGCATAGGGGCATGCTGGTCGTCGATGACGGTCATGCCTCTCTTCCGGTAGGCTCAATGCTATTCACGGCAGCGTCCCCGAAGAGCGGCGCATCTCGTTTGAGAATGGGATCTCACGTTTCTTGGCTCAGCATCATCTTGGTTTATGAGGGCAATCTCTGGCGAGTGTGCACCCCATGCTGATCCTGTGAACTGTTCGGCAAACTTGAAGGAGACTCTTCCGGGTCGCGAGGAGAGTACACGAGTGTGACTGGTGATGTTTGAAGCGAGCCCACGGAGTTGATGCCAAACTTGTTTGCCAGCTCTGCGAGAACCGTGCCTTTGTGCGCTCGCATCACGACCAGACTTGGTTTCTTGAAGCCAGGGGTAGCGCCGACGACGTTCTCTCGCCGCTCAGGGTCAAAAACTGTCCAAGCCCCCTCCGCCGCTTGGTCCGTGCCGCTGCCAGTGAAGGCCTGTGCGTCGCGCATCTGCTGGCCGTAGCGGGAGCGTGAGGTACTCGGTGATGCCGGAAATCTCTTCGACACTGGCAGCCTGTGCGAGCATGTGGTCAAAGATCATTCTTTGACGTCTCGATTTCGGCGCGATCCGCGTTGATGGATCTGCTGCAGTTGCATCGGCACCGTTGTCAAACGCGTCTTGGCCAGGCTCGAGCTTGACGTCGACGTGAATCTTGTTGAAGGTGGCGCGGAGCTGATCCCTGCAACGCTGGAGCGTCTTGAACTTGAGGCCGAGACCGCTGAGCGTGAGTTCGCGACGGGTGAAGACCGATGTTGGGATTTCGTCGTTCAACTTCGTCGTATATGAGACTGTCGAGTTCTTTACCTAGTTAGCGCCGGTAAAGAGCAGCGCACCTCAAGAAGATCGTTGAGCATATACGAGCATGAGCTGAACGGCATTGATGAACTCGGAGCGCTGGATTTGTGGAAAGGCCGGCTTGCCGAGGAATTCGGCTGCAGTCCTTTGTGAAATACGGGTCGAGGCCCATTTGGCTGCTTCTAAAGAGCTCCCTCATCGGTAAGTTTTCGTTCGAGCAGCTTGAGGCCCTCCTCACCGGGGCAAGCGAGCTGAAGATCGCCTGAATGTCGATGCGCTTGATGCGCTCGTCATCCCCAGCCAGCAGCTGCGCTCTGCAATCTGGGCCGGCTAAGATGTCCTTGTTACTCCATCTGTTCTTCTTTTCCTCGTCAAATGCGTCTTCTTGCCTCATCCGTCGAGCGCCACAGAAGTGGTCCTCGCCATTGCCAGTCTCGTGAACTCTCATCCTACCTCGCGGTCGATTCCGGCCTTGGCTGGGTCAGTTCCGGATCTGGACACTGCGAGCCCTACCGCTTGTTCTTCGCGCCTCTCCCGGCGTCTCGCCTCGCGCTCGTCCTCGTCGATAATACATTTCTTCGTCGTCCTCATCTTCCTCGATAAAGTCGTCGAGACCGTCATCCTCGCGTCCTGGCACGGCCCTGCGTTGTTTGCGGGCTACGGCTCGGGAGTGCCTTTGGCCGACAGAGGGCAGGTCTTCATCGTCATCGTCGTAGTTGACGCCACGGCGATCGAGCGGATGTCATCGTCATCTTCGTCGTGGTCGTCTTCAAAGATCCGGTCGAGCGTCCCTTTGCCTGGCAGCGGCTTCATCGTCTGGAGGTGGAGAAGCGGAGCCTCTTCGGAAACGCTTGAGACGACCGGCCTCCTTGCGTCGAGACTGCCTCGTGTTTTCAGCAAGCAGTTCGAGATTGCTTCTTCATCGACCTCGAAATCTTCCTCATTCCGCTTTCTGTTCTTTTTTGCGCCTCCTGCGCTCTTCGTGCTCCTCGTCGTCCTCTTCTTCTTCCTCGTCATCCTCTGCGATGAACCCTTCTGCAACGCGTCGCGCTTCTTCCGGATCGTCATCTTCGTCCTCATCGCTGCTGTCTCGCCTCCCGAGCCAACAAGGTTGCCATCTGACTTCATGAGGTCGACGCCTTCGCCCTCATCTGATGGCTCTCCTTCCTCGTCATCTTGAAAATAAGGGGCTGGGACCCTCTCCTCGTCGGCCATGATGCAAGGCTGTCAACTGGGACGTTGGATCGAAGCTGCGGATGCTCGGCCGGAATGTGTCGGTAGTGGTTGAGTGCCAGCAACGTTTTGTGCTATCCGGAGAGGCCTCCCTCTCGCCAAAGTGGAATGCTACAATTGCTTGCCGTTGATCAGAGCAAGAACAACCTCGAGCTGGGTGAAGAAGAAGATATCAAGTTGGGCCACCAACGTAAGGCACCGTCGACTTGATGATGGTGATAGCAATGGTGGTTGTTGCACGGTCGTGGAGAAGAGGAAGGGTGGGATGGGTGACGGCAGTAGCAAGGCAAGATGTGTGAGATGGTAGGGGACACGGCAGGCAGAAGCTGGCAGCTGCGCCGACCAACACAGATCCGAGGCTGCTCGATCAGATCAGCTAGAAGCCGCCTTCCTCTTCTAACATTTTGAGAATTTATTTCGCCAATTTGTGCCTTTGACGCGAAGAACTCCCAAAGACAGAGCTGAGTTTCCAGCCGCTCTTGTGCTTTCTTCGCCCAACCCACACACACACCACATAGGGCAGCGGACTGCGTTGCCAATACGCAATACAAAATTTGAGGCCAGTCAAGTATCAACTTTGAAAACGACGCGCCGACTTCAATTGGCAAATACAAACGAGTTGAGAAGAAACGGGAGGATTTTTTTCGCACTTGCTCCAAGCTGTGGGTGTGTGTGAGAGGAGGGCAGAAGAGGGTCGAGAAGCTTTTACGGGAGCAGGACGGAAGATTGTACAGTGCAGTGGCACCTTTTCAAGTTTTACAGCAGCTAGCTTCTTGACCTTGGCCCAACTTGACGTCGACGACGACGCTTTCCAAACCATCATCTCCTCACCTCACCACCTTCGACGTTGCCTCGACGCCAGAACTCTTCTACACATCTTTCTGGCTCGCATCGATTCATCCATTCAGCTTCAGCTCGTGCTTTCTGACTCGAACAGAAGTACCCCGACCAGGTTCCGTCATCACGTAAACGCGCCAGCGCGCACATTCGCATACACCCGCACACACGGCGATCCCGTGATACGCACTTTTGCCTGTATCTCTAGCACTAGCCTTTCCACAACAGTCAAGCTCGCCGAACATGTCGCTCGCTGGGTCATCTTCTTCTGCTCTCCACCTCGACTTCCCAGCCTCGACCGGCTCGGGTGTGATGCACTCTCGCTCCGTCACTGGTGTCCACGTCCATCCCGTTGCTCTCTTTTCCATTCTCGACCACTACCTTCGCCGCAATGATGGACAGCACCGCGTCATTGGTACCTTGCTCGGCACACGCACCGAATCCGAAATCGAGATCAAGAACTGCTTCGCCGTTCCTCACTTGGAAGATGAGGAGGAGGGTCAGGTGCAGGTCGACATGGAGTACCACCGAAGCATGTACGAGCTCTGCCAAAAGGTACGACCGGACGAGGTCATTGTCGGCTGGTATGCCACCTCGCCAGAGCTCAACACCTACAGCGCGCTCATCCAGGACTTTTACTCGCGAGAGACCGCCCTCACCAGGCGGTGCATTTGACCATGGACACGTCGATCGACGGCTCAAAAGCTTCGGGACTCGGTATCAAGTCGTACATTTCGTCTCCATTGGGCGCAACTCCCAAGGCCGAGAACTGCGTCTTCCTCCCGCTCCCCACCAACCTCCTCCACTCGACGCCAGAACACTCTTCGCTCTCGCTGCTTGCCTCGCAAAACATCTCGTCGCCCTTGAGCGACCTCGACGCGCTCGCCGTCAGCCTCAAGCAGGTGCAGGCTCAGCTCGACCGCGTCCTCACCTACGTCCGTGCCGTCATTTCGGGAGAAAAGGAGGGCGACAAGGCAGTCGGACGCTTCCTCAACGACACAATCAGTGTCGTGCCTGCAGGCATGGATGACAACAAGCTTGAGACATTGTTCAACGCTCATCTCCAGGATGTGCTCATGGTTTCGTACCTTGCCAACGTCGTACGAGCCCAGGCAGAGGTTTCGTCGCGTCTCACTCTCCTCACTTAGATGTCGACACTCACTTGCTCGCGCGTCGCAGGCGAGCATTCGAAAGAGCTGCGCAGCATTCTTCTGATCACCTAGCTCGCCTTGTCGTGCAATTTCAGACCTCTCAAAATCTGGTCATCAGGTCCATCTTGCATATCAGTGTTGATCTTTCCTTGTACATGTAGCCAGGCTGCGATATCCAAAATCTTGTCTTAGCATCGAGACAGCAACTTGCCACTCCGACCCACTTGACGCAAGGCTCATTGGCGTGTGAGAGTCGAAGATGTCAAATGACAGAGGATCCTGCAACCAAGCGGGATGTATCAGACGGGGATCCCCACCCCCCTTTTCCCCCTGCCTGTGGGGCGTTGCTTTGGAAGAACATGACAGGCCTGCCTTTCACTTGTGATGGTGTGCAAAGAGGCAGCTGAATCGGATCCAATGCGATTCCAAGATCGGCGATTTCGTAGATCGCGCTTATCGAGTTTTCACGCATCAAGAACCCAGCGCCGCGTGTGTTGCGATGTGGCTTGCACCGTGCTCAGTCGAAAATAGAGAAACGTCATAAGCAAGCCAAATCTTAGCTGCAGTTCGGTCACTGCCCGCTTGGGCTGCGATGTGCTGTGCTTTTACTGCTGATTAGGGCGCTGGTGCTGGTCTCTGCTCCCCACAAAAATTCACACCGCACGGCTTTGCTTCGGAAGAACGTCCATCGTCATCTTCGACCGTCGGCACAGCCAACACTGTTCACTGTTCCCTCACCGCCACCACGAACCACCACCACCTCTGCTCCGCCTTTGATACCCGGTACTCAGTGCGCTTTTGGGCAGAGCCATCTGGATTCTTTCTCCCCTTCACCCGGATCAAGCGGCCACCATGACATCGAGAAGCGGCCTTCCCCCATTGTGGGATGGATTCCAATTGCGGATCTCGCCTCAGGCCTATGTTTTCGAGCCCACATCCCAATCAGGCGCCGAGTTGCTTGTGATCGATCGAAACGACAGTTCCCTCCGTCTGGCCAAGAATGGATCGGCCCCTGGCGGCGACAAGACCATGTCGGTGCAGGGCATCGTCGGTATCATCAAGCTGCACAGCTCCGAGTTTTTGGTTGTCATCACCAGCAAGAAGAAGGTCGCCGAGATCGCCGGTGCCGATATCTACATGGCCACCGAATTCCGCACTCTGCCCCTCGACAAGGAGGCCAACCCCTCGCTGCTCAAACATCCAGTCGAAAAGACGCTGCTTGGCCTGCTCAAGGCTCACCTCTACAGTGCTCCGTTCTACTTCAGCTACGGCTATGATCTTACCAGCAGTATGCAGCGTCAAGCCGGGCTCTCGTCCACCCAGTCGGCCCCTCTATGGCAGCGCGCCGACGAACGCTTCTTTTGGAACCGCTTCTTGATGCAAAAATTGATCCAGACTACAGAGTCTGGCGGGCAAGATCTGTCGCGCTTCATCCTGCCATGCGTGTTTGGCTTCCTCGAGGTCAAAGAGGTCAAGATCAACGAACATGCGTTCGTACTAGGTTTGATTGCTCGGCGCTCGCGTCACCGCGTAGGCACGCGTTACTTTTCCCGCGGTATCGATCTGGACGGCAACGTTTCCAACTTCAACGAGACCGAACAATTCGTCATCACCAACCCGAAAGGCGGACCAACGATGACCAAGGCCAACGGCAGCATCCGCAAGAGCTACATCCAGACCCGAGGCAGCGTTCCCGTCTTCTGGGCCGAAGTCAACAACCTGCGCTACAAGCCTGATCTGCAGATCATGGAGAAGCCCGAGACTGCCGAGGCAACTCGTCGCCACTTTGAGGATCAGGTGGCAAGATATGGAGACAACTACCTCGTCAACCTGGTCAATCAAAAGGGTTACGAGAAGCCGGTCAAGGAGGCGTATGAGCGTGCCGTCGACAAGCTGCACAACCCGCAGGTGCACTACACCTACTACGATTTCCACCACGAGTGTAAGGGGATGAAGTTTGAGCGTGTCATGGACCTCATTGAGCGCCTGCAGACCAAGGGTCTCAAGAGCAGCGACTACTTTGCGGTCGAAGATGGCAAAGTGTTGAGCCAGCAACGCTCCGTGGTGCGCACCAACTGCATGGACTGCCTGGACCGCACCAACGTGGTGCAGGGTACCTTGGCGCGCTGGATCCTTAATGAGCAGCTGCGATCCATCGGTATTCTGTCGGCTGGGGATCAGGTCGAGACCAAGGCCGAGTTCATGCACGTCTACCGCAACGTCTGGGCCGACCACGCCGATGTTATCTCTAAGGCATACAGTGGCACGGGAGCGCTTAAGACGGATTTCACCCGAACGGGCAAACGATCCAAGGAGGGAGCGTTGCAGGATGGAGTCAACTCGGTCACGCGCTACATCAAGAACAACTACTTTGACGGCGCGCGACAGGACGCATACGACCTTTTCACCGGCGCTTGGGAGCCTTCCAAAGGCCTGCCAACGCCTGACCAGCGTGCATTGCTCGTGCGTGCTATGCCGTGGGTGTTCCTCTTTGCCCTCACTATGGTCTTTGCCAGCTTGGTGCTTCCTCGACACACGGCAGCACAGACAATTGCCTCGGTAGGTGGTCCGAGCGCCGGCGAAGCGGTTAAGCAGTCGAGCATTTGGTCGCATGTCTACTTCTTCACTCTGTGGCTGGTGGTCGCGGTCGGCAGTGCACAGTTTATGATCTCGAGAGGATTGGACTACGTTGCTTGGCCAACGCTCAACCGGCCCAACGAGACCATTTTCTACGATGGACCTGGATTCAAGTCCGGTGCCAAGGGACGTATCGGTATCGTCAATCCCTTGAAGTCGTCGTCCGGCAAATCGCAGAACGGCAATGCCAAGTCGGCGAGCGGGAGGAGAGGCGAGGCTTATTCGATTCCGTCCTGAAATAGCGTTAGACAGTTGCGCGAGCGTGACCGAAACTAGGCGATTCCTCAAGCGCTACCAACGTCTTTTTCCTGTTCCAAGATGCTGTTTGATGTCAACGAATCTAGACGAACTCCATGATAATAACATTCTGGCCATGCAAAGCTACATCTTGGCATGCATTGTGAATCCTTGTGACACTATCGACCACGTGGCTTGGAGGAGGAGAAAGGCGGATCAAGCGGACTCGATTTTGAGCCGAGTCGGTAGATGCCGTGTGCTGTTTTGGGACGAGTGGGAACTGCTCCAAGTTGGGTTGCGTGGTTGGTGGTCGGTGAATATCGAGGCATGGGCCGGCGTGTAGAAGACGTGGGGGTGAAATCGAGAGAGGTGGGGCGGAAGAAAGTTGGAAGCGCGCAGTGAAATCTGCACGACCGGACCGGAATGTCTCCGGCCGCCCATGTTGGAGAGAGAGAGAGAGAAATTGCAGAGGCTCGCCGAGTTTTTCGCCGACCGATGTGTGTATGTGTGTACCCTTTCTCAACCGTCAAGCAAGCTGTCTTTGCAGCAGCAGTGAATTGTGCGAGGGGAAGAATCGCTGCTCTCCCTTGCTGTCTCTTTGTGCACCGATCGATATAAGCGTGTTGCTCTCGCCGAAGCTTCTTCCGTACCTGACAGCCTTTCTTTCGACTTGCTACCATCTGATCTCGATCATTCAACCACGTTTTTTGGCCAAAAAACAACAAAGACAACGCTACGATCCAATGTCGAATACAGGACTTCCCACAGTGCTCGCCGTCGGCACCGGCGAGTACACGACCGGTTTCGTGGGCAATTCGGAATCGCCCTCTGACAAGAAACTCGGCGTGGTCGGTCTGGTCATGTTCGACCTCCGTCGTCGAGGACTCATCGCACCAGAGATCAAAATGGTCGGTACCAACGGTGACAAGTTTGCCGGCATTCGCAATCATTTTGAGAAAAACATCCAGGCCAAGTATCGGGACATGTCGACCGAGTTTACTTCGTTTCCACAGGCAGGCGTTCGTGATGCCGATGCCTACAAGACTGCCATTGACAGTTTGAAGCCAGGAGATGCGATTACCATCTTTACGCCCGATTCGACGCATTTCGACATTGCCATGTATGCCATTGAGCGCAAGGTGCATGTGTTGGTGACCAAGCCGGCGACACAGACGTTGGCGCACCACCAAGCGCTGGTTGAGGCCGCAGCCAAGCAGGGCGTATTGTGCATGGTCGAGCACCACAAGCGGTTCGATCCAGCCTACGCCGATGCGCGCCAGCGCGCCCGCGACAGTCTGGGCGACCTCAACTACTTTTACTCGTACATGAGTCAGCCCAAGAACCAGCTCGAGACGTTCAAAGCGTGGGCGGGCAGAGATAGCGATATTTCGTACTATCTCAATTCGCACCACATTGACATTTGTCTGTGGATGGTGCAGGGACGAGCGGTGCCCGTACAGGTGACGGCTTCGGGATCCAAGGGCATTGCGACAAGCAAAGGTTGCATCGAAGGTACCGAGGACACGATCACGCTGCTGGTCGATTTCGCGCTCCTCTCCCCCACAGGCGAGATGCAAGCGACCAAAAACGCCACCGCCATCTTCACCGCCAGCTGGACAGCCCCACAAGGAGCGGGTGTTCATTCGGAACAGCACTTCCACTTTGTCGGTGCACACGGCGAGACTCGAATCAACCAAGCACGCCGCGGCTATCAATTTACCCAAGAACACCCAGACCAGCAGCTCACCGGTGGAAGCTGCACCGACTACAACCCGTTCTACATGCGCTACACGCCAGATGCAGAAGGCTACTTTGCCGGTCAGCACGGCTACGGCTACCTCTCGTTGCAAAACTTTGTCGAGGCATGTACGCGCATCAACCGCGGTGAGAGAAACGCGGTGGATTTCGATGCCATTCTACCGACCATCAAGGACACCGTACTGACAACCGCCATTCTCGAGGCGGGTAGGAGGAGTTTGGATGGCAAAAGGTCGGTGCAGATCAAATTGAATCCCGCCGGCCAGTTTGAGCTCGAGTGAGACAAGCGGCTCAAGTGTACGTCGTCTAAAAGAGGGGGAAGAAGTGGGGGGGCGGAGGTGGCTTTCGATATAACTTAGATTGATAATGTCACTCATCAAAACGACAGGATGCGTCTCATGTCTTGCAGAGTGAAAGTAGGCGTGGGTTCGCCTGAGAGATGGCACCGAGTCAAGTGGCAAACGCTTCTTGCTCGCCTGTGAGAGATTTGTCGTTGAGAAAACACCTTCGACTTGCTCCTATGTGTCTGATCCATCGCTACCGTAGGCGCTCCAAGCACATTCAAAGGCTCAATCTACACAAGACAATGCGAAGGACCACAGCACTCGCACGACGCCGAACCCCCGACATAGAGCTTTACAGTCAATACGCCCACACAACTCCACACATGTGTCTCAAAACACACCAAGATACCACCAGCCTTGGACTCTGAAATGCGATTGCAAAGGAACAGGAACTCCCAACCGTTGGCTGCTACACGCACTTCCTTCCCCTCTCCACCTAGGAGCGCTTGTTAAACATGTCGAGAGCCGAAAAGCTTTCGTCATCCTGATCCAATCCTGCCGCTGCCTTCCTTTTTCTAGCCTGTTGCTCTTCCTTGCGCATCTTTTCCATCCTCGCCTTGACGGCAATGCGGTTAGGATCAATGACGTTTTCGCGCTTCTTGCGGAGATATCTGCTGAGCGCCTTATTCTTGCCGCGCATGCGGTTCTTCTCCTTGACCGGTTTAGCGGGGGCCTGGTGAGCGGCGATTTTGGCTGCCAACGAACCGGTGGCGGCTGCCGCTTCGCTTTGGTCGTCCTCAGCGGCATCGTCAAAGGGGGAAGCGTCCCCGTCGAGTTGCATGCGCTCGATTCGCGAGAGCTGCGAATAGGCTCGGCCGTCGGCACTGCGGGCCACGGCGTTTGGGTTGCGCTTGGCGATCTCGGCAAGAATTCGGTCCTGCTCTGCGGCCGATACGTTGGTCTCGGCGACGTGGACAGAGCCCAGGATGGATTGGTCGATCGAAATGAGATCGGGCGAGATCTTGTCGAGCAGTTGGTGGACTTCGCGTTCGCGACGTGCATTGCGTGTTTCGAAGGGGGTCCAATTCGGACGAGTCAAAGTTGGGTTCACCTGCACCGGGGACGAGCAAGCTGGTGAAGCCGCCGGCGTGGCCTACGCCAAGAACGTCTTCAAAGGGGCAGAACTTGACCTGAAGCGGTTCGGAGCGTGGGAATCCCTGCGTGATATAAGGGCCCGGAGGGGCGGCGCCGAGGGTAGCGTGGGTGTCGTAGACGGAAACATGCGGTCCCCAGGCTACGCCGAGCAAGCCGCGCTGAGAGAATTGGAGATCGGAAGCCGGTCGGCGCGCCTGCCATTCGCGACGAGGGCCTTTGCCCAGCATGCGCATGTCCCAAACTTTAATCGTACCGTCCATACCGCAAGTTGCCATGTCACGTCCACCGTTGCGCGAGTCGATTGAAATGCCCGTTACGGGCCCGCGATGCGCCAGCATCTTGACCGCCGGTGTCGAGAGGTTAGGCGTCCACATGGTCACGGTACCGTTGCTGTGGCCGAGGTGCAAGACGGCGGTAAGCGGATTCTGTGTCATGGTGTTGCAGTTGCCCAATCCGGTGCGGTGCTGGCTGATGAGCGTACCTGTTGAAGTGTCCTGGTACTTGAGATAGCCGGTTGCACCTACGGATGCGAGCAGGAAATGATAGGGAAGAAACTCGAGTCGGTTGACATCGGTGTGGTTCTTGAGCTTGTGAATCTCGATGCCTGCGTCATCGTAGATGTAGACGTACTTTTTCTGCGCCGCGGCAAAGAAGCTGTTGTTGTGCAGCCATTTGACGTCTCTTACCGTTTCCCTGACCTGAATCTCGCAGCTGAGCTTGCCTGTCTGCCAATCGAATGCTGCCAGGTGCCCTTTCCTTCCACCAATGACCAAATGCCTACCGTTTCGTGTATAGTCACATCGATACGGTCCGAGCCCGACTCCCTGTTTGCCACCGTCGAGCTTTAGTTCGAAGCCTTTGGTAGCTGTATCGATTCCAACGTTGTCCTTGATCTGCGCCTGCGTCACCTTGAAGGTGCGCTCGAGCTCACCTTCGGTCTCGATCATTCCAGCCCCTTCGCCAGGCGCAGCAGTGTTGAGGTATTCATTGGCGAGACGAGCTGCCTCGGCGGCACGCTTTTGGGAGAGATGCTGATGGGTGAGCTTACTCTTGAGCTTCTTATCCTTTACACTGGCGATCGACTTGGGAAGTTTGGCATCGCGAACGGCAGCAGGAGCCGAACGTTCGAGCGAGCGTGGGAGCGAAGTGGCGGCTGAGATTGAGTTTGCTTGCTTGTCGAGGGCGTCCTGGCTGTGGTAGGCCTTCTTTTCGCTATTGGCTTTACTTGATTTGGAGCCGCTCGCAGAGCGAGACGGTTTGGAAGGTCCGGCCTCCATGATGATGATGGAACGGCAGGGGGCCCAAGTAGCTCTTGAGCAAGGCTGAGTGGGGTCTGCAGGGAAATGTCGCAAGCCGATCGTTGAAGGCGGCTTGATTGGTTTGCGTAGCTTGACCTCGGAGCCTGGGGTTACGAGGTGGTTGATGAGGATGCCAATGTGGTGGCTATAGCTGAGCCACTCTGCTTCGAGTGATGGATGAGAAGATGGTGTGTTGAGCTCCACAAGCAACAAGTTCTTGAAAAATTTAAACAACAAAATCGTAATACTGAACCCTGAATTCTCTCAAAAATCCTAATCAAAATTTGCTGGCTGATTACAAGCTTTGCTTTGACATATTTGACTGGAATATGCAACTCGGGACTTCTTCTTGTCCAAGTTAGACTCGCACCACCACCACATCTAGCCTCCATCTCATCAATACGCTGCGGTTCGGTCTTCGAGATGCCGAAAGCAACAGCAAAGAGCGCAGTGGCACGACAAAACCAAAGCAATGCGGCGGTCTTTGAGCAAGACTCGGAAGGGTCAGATGCTGGATCGTTGCAGCTCGAATCCGCGAGCGAGCTTGGCTCCGACGAGGAGGAGGCAGAGGGAGAGGAGCGGCCAAAGTACGCGCAATTCATGGACGACTCGGATCTAGAAGCAGCATCTGATGACGAGTCTGATGACGATGACGATGAGGACGAGGACGAGGAACAAGAGAATGCAGCTTACAGCAGCGATCAAGCAGCATCCGACGACGAGCAGGATGATTTGCAGCAGCAGATGAACAAGATTCCCTTTTCGGCTCTCATGAAAGCTCGACAGCAGATGAATGGCTCTGCAAGCGATGATGACCAAGATGGATTTTCCGAACCCGACATCTCGGATCTGGAAGAAGACGAATTCGCCCAAGACCGTCAGCGTCTGGCAGCGGCAAGAGCGGGCAAACAACCTCAACGAAATCGTAGCATCAGCAGCAGCAGATCCACAGATCCCGATGAGGCGCTTGAGCAAAAGCGTCGTGAGGTACGCGAACGCCTACGTCAGCTCAACGGAGGACCAGCGTCAGCAACAGCGGGCTCCTCGGGCCATGCTTGGGCTCAAGCCCGCCAAGAGCGAGAGCAACGACGCAAAGAGTCCAACGAGCGCAAGGAGCTCGTCAAGCGTTCCAACAAAAACGCTCCCACTGAAGTTTCGAGCAAGCGGCCCGTCTCTCGTCGTCGCAACGTCATCGAGACCGCCTCGAATCAAGTGCGCGATCCACGCTTCGAATCCCTGTCGGGCAGCGTCAACAAAGACCTCTTTGCCAAATCCTACTCGTTCCTCCCCGAAATGTTCAAAGACGAGCTCGGCACGCTCAAAAGGACGCTCGCAAAGCTAAAAAAGCAAGAAGCGGCGCAAGCGGGTCCCAAGGCGAAATCCGAACAAGCGCTTGCGATCCGACAAGAACGCGCCAAAGTCGAAGCTGCGCTGCGCAGAGCAGAGGGTCTGGCAGGAGAGCGCGAAAGACGTGCCAGAGAGTCGGCGGTCAAGGGCAAGATTAAATCGCAAAACAAGGAGAGGGTGGAAAAAGGTCTACTGCCCTTCTACCCCAAGAAGAGCGAGATCAAGCAGATGCTGCTTCGCGACAAATACGATCGATTGTCCGGTGGTAGCAACGACGACGGCAAGAGAGCGAGCGGGCAGGAGAAGAAGCAGCTCAAAAAGGCGTTGGAGAGGAGGAGAAAGAAGAATGCGCAAAAGGAAAAGAGAGACATGCCTGCTGGTATTGGGTTTGCTAATGAGGGCAGTGGCGCTGTGCCCAAACGAAAGAGGAACCCGGATGCAGGGGATGCGAACAAGCGATCTCGTTTCTAGTCGTCGTCTTCGGCCTTGTATTCAGTATCGATGCTGTCGAACGATGCTTTCCCCGCTCTCGAACAGACTTTGCCACCGTTACCACTACAGAGCCCGTTGCGGAACAGAAACCCATCGTAAAGGTTCGGCTGAGTGTGAATCGCTGCCTCCGACCTCCGAAGCGGCGCGATCCTTGATGAGGACCTTGATTTTTTCCCCCTCGGTCAATGTGTGACCGAGCCAAAGCACAACTTGGTCAAAATTTCCGGTTGACGGACGCGACGCGCCCGCACGAACCCTGCAGCTGAGCAACACCATATTTTTTGGGTTGGTCGTCAACAACATTCCCAAACGGCGTCTGCCCACTTGACCGATATTTGCAACACGATCAATATCGTATCGTATTGTCGACCACCATCTTCCCATCTCATCCGGGTCGCTTTCATACCGCGCGCTTCGTACACTCATTATACCCTTGCGTCTGCTTGGCGCCGCTGCGTAGCGCTCCAAGGACCGGCTTTGCATTTGCACAGCTCTGAAAACACATCCCACCTCGTCGCATTCTCTTCTCGCTTGCGACACTCTCGTCTTGATCAATATCGCACTGAGACTACGCAATCGCATCCGATCTGTGTAGCTCTCTATTTACAGTCTCATTGACTGCTACCAGCTTTGACTCCACCTAGTGGTAGCTATCAATAGCGTCCGAGCTACCTTGCACCCATCATGTCGCAATCGACGCCCATGCAGACCCCATCACGGCGGCGCGGTCTGCCCATCGACACGCCCGGCTCGGCACGCTCCACCACCTCCACCACTGATCGCAGCACCCTCGTCGATCGCGTCGAAGAGCTGGAACTCGAAGTGCACGACCTACGCCGCCAGATCGCGGCTGAACGACAACGACGTCGTCCCGCTGCGTCCTCATCAGCGGCAAGTCTATCGCTGCGATACATTGATCCCACACGTGATGTTGTGCGGGTGAAGCAGGTGCTCGCTGAAAAGCTCAAGCAGATGGACGATGATGCATTGACCGCGCTCTTGACGGCGAGCAGTGGGGCGTTGGCGAGATTAGTCGCAGGGGCCAGCAGCAGCAAGGAGGAGAGTGCGCTCGTAGTGATGGATCCCAGCTTGATTCCAAGCAAGTCGGTCGGTGTCGAAGGCACCGGTAGTGGCAGCGAGATCGACCGCAGACTTATCACCAGCGAAAGGAGCATTACGAGTCAGCTCTCGGCCACCCGGCACGCCAACAGCATCAATGCTTTCCTCAAAGCTCGTTCAGCGCGACTCACCTCGCTGCTCGAGTCGCTAGTCAGATTTTCCCAGCTAGAGATCGAAAGTCTCGAGCAGACAGACACAAGCTCCAAAAGAAGAGCAATCCGTCTCTCGGGCGCATTTGCAAGACTGTTCACCCTCAGCATCAAGTTCGATGTGGTAGAGCAAGAGGAACATACATCGCCGCTGATTCAAAACCTCCAACTGACACTGCCGGACTGGTTGGACGAGACGCTGGATACTCCAAATCGACTCTATTCTAAATTCAAGGCGAGGAACGATCTGCCAGCGATTCTGATGATGCTTCGTACCATGGTACCACTAGTTTCGCTCAGGAGAAACCTGTTCACATCTCTGATGGAGAGCTATACCGATTTGGCACGCGATCACGTCCGTGCCTGGCAACGCCAACACAAGGTCGACTTTACACCATTCCATCCAACCGCACCTTCATCCTCCTCCACCTCAATCAACCCAACGCCACGCAAACCCGCCAGTCGAGCCATCGACGACGCCACCGCCAAATCCCTCATCCTCTCCCACGCCGCACAAGCCTTCACCCTGCAAAACAAATCCGGTGCCTCACTCACCTTCGACTTTGCCATCCGATGGAATCGCTTCGGCCACGCCTACCCGAACATCTCGTCAACGCCCCACGTCCCCGCCTCCAAGTTGGATGCCACAAGCCAAGCATTTCTGCAACAATTCGAGACAGAGTTTAGCCATCTCTTGAAAACGGCCGTTGAGCAGAATGGAATCATCGGATTGGCGGACAAGGACGACGACGATGAAGACGATAATATTACCGTGGGAAGGTGGGGCGTCAATGCAGCCATCCATGCGACTATTAGGGCATTTTTCAGGATCCAAGAGGAAGAGGAGGATGCGGTATCGGGTGAGAGTCAAGATGAATGAGATGAGCACGTGTTTGTAATTGTAGTTGTATGCAGCGTCAACTGCAGTTTGACTCCATCGTTCGAGTTGGAATGTATAGTACCCTAAGTAATCGCCGTGAAACGCAAAAGAAAGCCACCTCAGGATAGACTGCACAGATAGCATGACAAGAGATGCGGCGAATGCAAAGCGTCGCCAAGTTTTCGCTCGATTCACATTGAAAACGATATTGTTACAAGGTGTTCTCTGTACAGATGAGAGGTTTTCAGCCGCCACGATGATAATGTGAGGGCTGAGGCTGGTATGGCTGCTGTTGTTGCTCTCGCAGCTGCTGCTGTTGAGCAGGCGTCCAATCCCAGACTTGCCAGACGTCGGGCGCTGGCCCCTGACCCTGGACTTGTTGCTGCTGATGCGGTGGCTGATCGGCAGGCGCATACTGACCAGAAATTGCAACTGCCGGACTAGATGGATGGTTTGGCGGATGCAATTGCTGGTTATGAGTCTGCTGGGGATGAACACCGTCAGGAGGACCCGAGTAGCCCAAGTGGTATTGAGCATCAGCTTGACTTGCGTACCCTGGCGCATGCTGCGGATCCACATAGTAAGCACCGCCCGGTATGCCCCGCTGCGCCGTGGTCAGGTCTCCGTGAAGCGGCGGTGAAGTATTCGGATAAGCACCATACTTGGCTTGTTCATGATCGCCTTTGGCGGGGACGTAGTGGCCATCGTACTGTTGATGCTGTTGATGCTGAGGGTGTTGCTTCTGTGGCTGATGATGCTGCTGCTGATGATGATGCTGAGGGTGATGAGGCTGTTGCTGGGGCTGCTGATGCACTGCTGGATGTTGTGATTGAAGCCAGGATGCTGAATCGGACAGGCCTACGTTGCCTGCCGGCATTCTGGGCTCCTGTGCATAACTGTCGCCCACGAACCCTGCATCTTCGACTTTGACACTGGTAGATCGCAGTTGTAGGGGATCGTGATCGCCATCAGCTGCCTGTGTTTGCGGTCGGAATGCATGAGCGTCCATGGGTGGGCCAGCGCGAGGAGTCTTGTCGGGCACGCTGGCGAAGACAGCTACAGCAGTCTCAGTTGGATAGGCATTGTCGGAAGCAGGATAAGACCCAGCGGCGGCCGTCACAAGACCCTGCGGAAGGTAGTTGGTATTTGTTGACCCAACCTGGCCCAACTCGTTTTGCATCATGCCGTGTGACAATGCTTGCGCTGGGTCACCAGGGCCCGAGTAGGATGTCGGGAAATTCATGTCGGTTTGCAGAGCTGTATGTGCATGAGCTTCGTAGGCGACTGAGGTCGGCGGTTGCTGCTGTTGGTGGCCATGATGTCGGTGGTAGGGGGCCGGCGGGGTTGGCTTTGCATGGGACGCAGGTGTAGCAGGCGTGAGACTTGGCTCTTGGCCCTGTAAATCGTGGCCGTACATCCCATCGCTAAGGTTGCCCAATCCGGTCAGCGGTTCCTGATGCAAAGATGACTGCACCGATGAGTCTGGGCTGGAGAACTGGGATGTGTCCGCCAAGATGTGCATGCTGCGATGCACGGGCGTGCGCTGCTTCGACGAAGACGACTTGTCCAAGAGCGGTCCCTTCTGCTCGCTTTCGACGCTGCCCGGCCTGACGGCACCCACGCCTTTTCGCGCCCCTTCGGCGTCTGGCGTGGTGGCGGTGCTACCGGTAGCGCTTCGACCGGGCTTGCGGATCAGCCTCACATCTCCCTCGCGCAGGTCGGAGCCAAATACTTTGACCGCAAACTCGGAATCTTCGATCTCCTGAATAGCCTGCACGTGAAGCGAGCCCATCATGCTGGCCGAGATCTCGTCCTCTACCCTCTGGCTATCGGCAATCGCCTGCACCATCTCGGGCGCGTCCGGTGCCAGCTCTTCGGCTATTTTCTCGATCTCCTTTTTCTTGCTCGAGAGAAGGAAGGCATTGTTGAGAATGCTCTCAACGTGCGAGATCTGCAGTCGTTCCTCGGCCGCAGCAAGCTTCCTCATGAGAATCTCA
The DNA here is from genome assembly GCA_928852645.1 of Mycosarcoma mackinlayi. Lineage (NCBI taxonomy): Eukaryota > Fungi > Basidiomycota > Ustilaginomycetes > Ustilaginales > Mycosarcoma > Mycosarcoma mackinlayi. Next base: position 8,426 of record CAKMXS010000003.1, on the reverse strand, counting down.
AAGGGTCCTTGCAGATAGTCAGCAATCGGGTTGGCGGTGGTGAATGGGAGCTTGAGGACACCTGGAAGATTCACGTTGACGTGACAGGCACGGAGCGACTTGACACAGTTGGTCAGCAATGGCAAGAGGTGAGGGTTGAAGTAGGATGCGCTGGCACCCCACGTTTCTATCACTGATAGACGCAGATCAGCTGCTGCGAGTATGGGAATGGCGAAGAGGCCAGCTTGTACGTTGGGTGGTGCAACGATGCAAAGCGAGGGGATCTCGCTGCCGACTGTCGCTTCGTACGAGACGAAATCATACAGCTGGGGCATGACGGGCGTAAGGCTAGATAAGAGGCCCAAGGCTTTGAGCATGGCATCAGTGAAGGCGAAATTAATGAGGATGGCCTTGGTGATGCGATCCACTTCGTGACCGAGCATGATGGTTGCAGCCGATTTCCACGGCAATCCGTCGAGATAAAAGGGCTCTTCGAGACGCTGCCGCATGTCGGCCGCGAACTCTTTGTGATAGACGGAGCCGATACAAACTTGGAGCGATTGCGCCTCAGCGTTTGCGAAGATCGAATAATAACGATGCAGTCCAAGGCCGCGCGGATCTTTACGGAACTCGATGCTCATGCTACGCATCTGCTCGTTGAACTTGTAGCGCCACTCGTCGAGTGCCTTCTTGTAGCTCATGGCCTGCTCTTCGGCCTCCTTTTTTGGAAAAGGACGCTGCGGACCGCTTGGTGTGGCGATGATCGCGGGCAATGGCGTAGAGCTCTGCACGTTGGGCCATCCAGCAGCATCTGCTCTGTTCGCGAGGCGAAAGGAATGGCGGTGGAGGCAAGAGTGATGCGGTCAAGGCATCGATGCGAACGTGCGGGATCTCGTGTTCGAACTGAGCCAGGGATTCCTACTCGACTCGCTCTTCCGCCACGTCAATGGAGGCACGAAACTGGAGCAGCGTAAGCCAGGTAAAGGTACACAAGACGGCGTGAGCATATTCATCGCGAGCCGAATCGCCGGCATGACCGCTGGGGGGCGACTCTGCCTCAAATGCTTGACGGATGGAGGGCAATCTGGCTGCGAGGCCGGCGTAGCCAAGGCGTTGCGCCACGACGAGTGCTGTGACGATGGCTGCCCTAGGATTGAGATCGAACGCAAATTCGAGAAAACCGTCATTTTCCTGTTCCGGTGTCGGGAGGGGGCGATAATCGTCGACAAACCCGTCGACGGGCAAGAGCAGAAAGGATGCGCAATTGTGAAGAGCAAAGATGTTGAGGTGGTCGATGAACGGACGGTGGAGAGCGCGACGCAAAAAGGCATCGACAGCTTTTCGCAGAGGCGTTCTGATAGGACCCAAAGGCAGCGTGGGCTCGACATGTGGCAAAGCAACCAGGTAGATGGATAAGAGCAGAAAGCATTGCGCCTCGCTCTGGCACGTCGAAAGGTCGAGCGAGTCTTCGAAAGGTATTGAGAGGAATGGCGAAAAGGGCCCGTACAAGCCGTGGAAGAGGATGCGCAGAGACTGCTCATGAGGTTGCAGTGCACGGGTGAGATAGACAACTTCGTCCTGCGGATACGCCGAAGGGACCGTCTGCCCAGACATGAGGCGAGCAGCGGCTTTTCCGGCACAAAGACCTGGCGATGCTTGCTCAGAGTCGTTGAAAGATGTTGCTCCTTCACCAAAGGCACCGGACATTCCGAGGATGTAGTCTTGGGCTTCGGGCCGGAGCGTCGGAGCGATTCCGATGAGGCGTGAGAAAGCGTTGGCAGCCAAGACGGGCCGCTCCAGGTTGGCAGGCGACCGTGTATTCAACGAACAGATGTCGATGTCGCGATAGATGGAGCGTGAAAGAATACTGGGAGAAATCGCTGGAGAGAGAAAGACGGCACGGTCGTTGGCGAAAGGGTCCGAGGCAGCGCTGTGGACATCTTCGGGCCTAGATCGCTTGGTGGAGCGCGGAGGTCGATTGTGCTCAGCGGCAGGCGAGGGCGTCGAGGTGTCTGGCTGAGGATCTTCGCCTTGGACGACTTGACCCGAGGGGGTCTCGTACATGCAATCGATGCACAAGGTTTTGCAGCGATGACAGATAGTGAAGGTGGAGTTCGACGACTGCGGATCATCTGTTGCGACCGCTTTTGCACCGCCGGATGGCTCACATCGTGCTTTGAGCTTGCGGCAGGCGAGACAGGCACGCGAAGTTTTGGGACGCTTAGCGCCCTTGGGCATGCGCGTATTGATGTTAGTTTTGGCAGCGTCAGACATGGTGGGGTGGTGGCAAAGGCTGACGACTCAGATAGGTGGATGTCAAAGTTTGCAGATCAACAGCATGCTCGATTCGTAGAGAGCAAGGGCGGAAAGCGTTCGCCGAAAAGTTTGGTGATCTAGAGCATGTCGGCTTTTAAGCTTAAGCTGGACGAGAACTTGTGCTCGACGATGGCGGAGACGCGTGCAGCTGAGATGAAGCCGGGGAAATGCTCGAGTTTGAATGTGTACTTGCAAGTGGTCCCGCCGCTCGATCCAGACGGGCTCGATAATACTCTATGAACTTGCCGTGCTTTGGCTGTATCGGGGGTCGAAGGTCGAAGGTCGACAAGCCAGTGGGAGGAGCAGTGTTATAGCACGACGGGTGGGTAGCGTCGATGACACCAGAACCACGAGATGAAGCGGGGAACGAATCAGGCGGTTGATAGAGGCGGACGGTGCGATGTCTCTGAGGCTGTAGTGATCGATGTTTGATGCAGAAAGTGGTTGAAAAGTGAGGGAGGCGGATGAAGGATGAGACCAAAATGTGCAATGAGATGCATTGATTGTACGAGTTGCATTAACCAGAATGAGCTTCGCTTTGTTCCTCCCGTGGCGTGGCATCAACTCAAAACGTGACAATGAGCCGAATCAAACGCAACAGGTCAGAGGCTCTGCTTGTCTTTGCCTCAGTCCGCTGTTTGTTATACAACCTCGGACAACTTCTCTGACCCCCTTCTGTCGCTTCTTGCGAACACTGGGTGCGCTGCCGGTCTTGCATCGATGTTCAGTGCTCTACCATGCGAGCTCCGCGTCGACTTCGCAGGTCCCGATACACCACTTTGCAGTTGCACACATTTTTCATGCTTCGCTCGTTCTATCAATATTTTTACGATACGGTACTGCGAGTCGCATTGACCAGAGGAACCGCAGTGCTGCACACGAGCTGTTGTTGTAGTATAAAGGCCAATCACGTGCAAGCATTGGCTAGGGGAAGCTTGGCGTGGACTGAAACCAACGATGCTATGCAGACAGCTCGAGCTCAGCTGCGGGCAGACACAGGAACTCGGGATGCACGCACACACGGAACAAGCCACCCGGTCACAGCGGGCAGGACGAGAGACAGTTTTATCTGATGCACCGAATCAGACGCTCCTGCAGCTTTGCAGCGGCCACGACCGTGGAGTTGCCAGATGCAGAATTCCCGGAAGCAGGCACTCTGCACGGAACGAGCAAGCCGATCCAGCTCGAAAAACGCGAATTTCTTCAGGCTTTTTATACAACATTATAAGAAGGTGGAACACTCCATGATCTACAAGACTTTCTTGGGAAGAGCGCACTTCGGTGCTCACAACCCAGGTCAGCACGAAGAAGACGTTCAGGAGCACGAACCGTGGAGCAATGGCACAGTAACAGGATGGCGGAATGATCGTTGCAAAGAGGCGTGATGGCTGTGTACGAGAATGGAATTCGGGTGAATCCACGGTCGGATAGGCTATGCACGCTGTACCAAATCTGCGGATCTGGAAAGAGCATCCGAGGCCAGCAGCAGCCACCAATTGCTCAGTTGTCTTGCATAAAATCCGTGCAGTAATCTTACGCTGCCATGCTTCCTGAGCTGGCTTCCTTGGTCCGCTCAGAGTCTCACCTTTCCTCGGCCTTGTAACCTTGCCTGTCAAACCATTCGAAGAGCAACATATGTTTTGGCGGCTCTGGTTTCTCTTCCCACGTTTTTGGCAGACGCTTTGACTGTGATAAGTTCGGCCCACGCAGCTGACGATAGAGAATATGATCAAGCAAGAAAGCGTCGCATTGTCTCACGCTTTGCAGTAGCAAATGACGACCTTACTCTCCGAACATGTGGCGTGAACAGCGGCATGAACGCCGAAAGTCGCTCGATCAGGCATTGGTCGAATAGCTTCGTGGTTTGGAAGAACGAGGATCACGCTTTCAGGAACCGCGCGGTACGCGCCATGCGGTGGACCCTGTTAGGCGGTCGTTTGGCTGTACCAAAGCAGGTCCAGTTATCCTGCCCTGCTATCTTCATGCCATCGTGCAGATTGCTGCTGGCAGACTTACTAGGAACGATGCATTCCGATGCTCAGTCTGTCTAGATTTGATCTCCGATCGCCTCTCACCGTGCATGATTGACGGTCTCGTACGCTACTCGCTCTGCTTCCCAGATCCTGATTTGTGATGCTGCCGTGCGAGTTCAAACATGGTCATGACCACAGCCTTGCTAAGCCCTGAGATGCAATTCCAGCAGTCATGATGGCCATCATCGGGGTTGATCTTCATGCTAGTCGGAAGACAAAGGTCTGGGCCGAGAAACCTGGCGAGGATCTTGGTTTTCTCGTACAAAAGCTCGGCTGAAGACGCAAGGTGTGTGATGTTGCTGCTCCGCGGCATTCCCAAACCACCATCTCTAGGCGAGGAAGCGCTAAAAAATTGACCGGCCCGCGTTTTCCATAGCGTACCGGCCGACTTGCCTCCATCATTCAGGCATGTTCTCGGCCGCAGCTGTCCACGCTGGGACCTTCCGAACGGCATCCCGGCATAGCATCTCTGGAGCCGAAAAGCAATCTACGCAACCGCCCAGAAGTTCCTTCATGCATGTCTTGATTGAGAGGAAGAACTCGATGCTGAAACGCGGCGATCGTCTCACATGGCCGCCCCCACATTCGGTCTCCGTCGGATTGTACCCCACAGCTGTCAACCTTGTGGAAATGCGGGGGCCACGCATTAGCCATTTTTCATTCTTCCATACCCAGCTTCCTGTTTGCATTGAACTGTGAGTTCCTGCGCAGTGGTCCGCTACCATACCACCCGCCTCAAAATGTCACTTGCAGCATCGAAGGTCCATTGACTCGGCATGGTCTTCACGACACATTTCCCCGTTAATCTCCAACACAACGTAGGGACACATGGTAATAGGAGTTCGAAACGACGCCGCATGGCCGGCGGCATAGGTCTTGATCTCGTCGAGCAGTCTGTTGGGAGCACCTAGCCCCAACGTACAGGTCCGGCTAAGCGAGATCGAGTGCAACTAGGGTGGGGGGTGTGACTTGCAGAAGTCTTCCTGCTTCTTCCTTGGCCGCATTTACCGTCCCTGTGTCTGCGCTGCAAACATCCGAAACCTACCCGGAATGTATATAAGAACTCCACCCTGCAGTGCAAGAGATCGTCTGGAACCGCAACCCTTTCTCTTTTCCTTCACGGCCTTGATTCTCTCTTCTCCTTCCATCTACAGCACGGAGTTCCATCATGAGGGTGCCTTGCTTGGGATTGCTCGCCCTGGTAGCAGCGTCTATGGGCTCCGCATCGGCGCTTCCGAGAGCCGCCTCCGACGCTGAGTACACCACCTCTGTCCCCACGGTAAAGCTGCATCAAGGCACCGTCCGCGGTTTCACCGATAGAAGCTATGGCCTCGACCAATTTTTCGGCATCCCCTACGCCAAGCCACCGGTCGGCTCCCTTCGTTTCGCCAAGCCACAGCCGCTTAGCCACTCCGCCACCTCCTCCAACAAAACTATCGATGCCACCAGCTTCGGCAACGTCTGCATATCAGCCACTACTCCTTCATCCCTTTATAACCAGAGTGAAGACTGCCTCAATCTCAACGTCGTCCGTCCCACCGGCACTACAGAGAAGGACAAGCTGCCGGTGTTGGTCTGGATCTACGGTGGAGCCTTTTTCCAAGGCAGCATACCTCTATACAATGCCAGCGAGCTGGTGCAGAAGAGTGTCGAGATTGGCAAGCCGATCGTGTTCGTAGCCATGAACTACCGGGTGGGACCGTTTGGGTTCATCGGTGGCTCGGAGATTGCTGACAGTGACGATGCGACCACCAATGCGGGACTGTACGACCAGCGGTTGGCGATCAAGTGGATTCGACACAATGTGGGCAAGTTTGGAGGAGATAAAGACCGGATCACTCTGTTTGGACAGAGTGCGGGCGCGATGAGTGTTGCCCTGCAGAACTTTGCCTACGATGGTGACAACGAAGGGCTTTGGCATGCTGCGATCATGGATTCGGGTGGAATTGCGCCAGGTCCGTTGCTGACACCGAAACATCCGACCGTGGAACAGTCCTTCAAGAGCCTTGCGACGGGAGTGAACTGCACCACTGAGGGTTCCTTGCTCTCGTGTCTTCGTCAAGCGAATGCGTCTGCTGTTCAGAGCGTAGCCAACACGCTCACTACCCAAGCGGGCGGGACATTCCCCATCCCAGGAGGACTAGCTTGGATGCCTCTCGTCGACTATGAGCTCATCACCAACTACCCCAGTGTCAATCTACCTCAGGGCAAGCTCGCCGACATCCCTGTGATCCAGGGAAACAATCTCGACGAAGGCCCTCTTTTCGCTCAGAAGTACCTCAACAGCAGCGCCGAGTTCGAGCAGTGGGTTCGAACTGAAGCTGTCATCTACAACACTTCGTACACCGAACAAGCGCTGCAAGGCATCTTCAAGTACTACCCGGATGTCCCAGAGCAAGGTTCGCCGTACTACAATGCCGAAACCGACACCTCGGCTGGTACCACCGCCAACCTCACCTCGCGTCAGTATCCGCCCCTGGCAAGCAACCAATACAAACGATCGGCTTCCTTCTTTGGCGATTTCACCTTCCAAGCGCATCGAAGAACCTATCTGCAAGGTGCGACACTTGAGTGGAAGGCCAACAAGGACAAGGTGTGGTCGTACGAGTTCCAGCAGAACGACAAGTATGCCAATGGGACCGGATCGCCTAATGGCGCGTACCACGGTAGCGAGCTCAAGTATTATTTCGTGAGACCCGACAACAGGACAAAGGACCCGACGTTGGCGGAGAAGATGCCGAGGGCATACATCAGTTTCACGTACTACCACGATCCGACGGTGCTCAGCGGGTTCGATTGGCCGTGTTATGGGCAAGGAAAGAAGCTGTTGCAGCTGAAGGGGGACAATACGACGGTGATCGAGGATACGTACAGAAAAGAAGCCATGGAGGCTTTGACCAACAGGAAGAGCGCCGAGGTGTTTGGATTCTAGGCGGCAGGGAATCCGCTCAGTGAAGCGTACAAACTCAGGCCCGAAGGTTGTGTAAAACTCCTCTCTGATGGGGGCACAAGTTGCTGTCAAGGCTGGAAAGTCAGGTTTTGATCGACATCTTTGGGTGTGTGCAAGTGTTTCGTACGTTGTACAATTGTTTCAGAGATGATCGTCGTGAAAATCAGAATAGTCGATCTCGAGACGTGGTGGAATCACAAATGCATCGCTATCGTCGTCGTCGAGCAGCGTGTATTCGAGCCATCGTTCCTCGCCACCATCCGCTGTTGACGCAGTCCATCCGATCCGAATGCAACTCGTCGAGCCTGCTCGCTAACAGTGTATCAACACCGTCCACTCTCTTGCTGTCTTCTCTGTCTCGGTCGGCGCCAACAGTTCTGCCACGTCTGCCCACCTTGTACCCCCACGCGTCCCTCCTGGCTTGGCGCTCATGGCCGATGAACGATGGCTGATCCTCACAAAGGCCGCCTCCTCCTCCTCCTGCCTCAGCCTTTTTCGCTCTCGCCCTTGCCGTCGATGAGAAATCAAACTCGTCCTCGCGCTCCTCGTACTCCATGTTCTCTTCCAGCTCTTCCAAATCCGGGAGCGTAGGCGGACCAGATCTCTTCTGCGGGGGTGAACCACACGTAGATAGCGCCCGTGTTGCTGGCGGAAGCCAACATGGGTCTCGAAGGGGTGCCAGTCAACGCCGACAGACCAGTCTTTGGGACCCTCTAAGATTTTTGAGAGGAGTAGACGAGGTGCGGTCCCACACATAGACGTTGTGCGAGGCCTTGTGCGCTGCTCCTGCGAAAATGTAGTCGGAGCTGGGCGAAAAGCCGATGTTGTTCCACGCAGTGCGCTGAATCATGTCCTGGATCTTGTGGAGTAGCGTCAGCGACAAAGAAGTGCGCAGACGTTTGGTCGGTCGCTCGTCATGCGATGTTGCCGAAGTGGTGTACACTGAGAGTATGCGAAGTGCGCGATCGGTTGCAGTTGACCACGAGGAACTTACCAGCCGCGTCAAAGCCAGTTCCTTGACGCCCGAGACGGTGGAGAGCACTTTTTGCTCGTCGAGCAATTCGCCCGTGATCGAGTCGAAGATCAGAAGGCTGCCTTTGGAGGTTCCTGCGACGATGAAGCGCGAATCAGGAGTAAAGCGCGCTGCT
>CAKMXS010000002.1:0-29339 GCA_928852645.1 Mycosarcoma mackinlayi | reverse complement strand
CTGTGACCCGAGGCGCGCTTTCAAACGCCAAGACTACATAGCCGTCGCGGCGCTTGTGAACGTGTACTCGTTGAGCATCGCGTTTCGAGGCGAGCACGAAGGCGAGTGCCGGCATCGTAGCCGTGTGAGTCCAAGCTCCATCAGAGGGGTAAAGAGGGTTCCGTCGAGATCGTGTTCCATCACCACGACGTCCTCGCTCCTGTCAGCAGGCAAAGGGATGGCCAGCACCGTCGAATCGTCTTTCTCGCTGCGCACCTGCACAGTAGCATAGTTGGACGACTGGTCGATCGAGGTGAGAACGAAAGGACGTCCCACGTTGGCATCCTCCTCCTCCAGATTGTCCTTGGAGCAAGCTTGGCTGGTCAAGAGACAGACTTGTGCCTCCGCTGTGTGGGGGGCTGTACGAGTTGATCAAGCCGGTGCGATCTACTCCATGACCCGTAGTCGAATCTTCGTCCACCGTATACTTTTCCATCCTTCGAGCATGTTGAGTAGCTCAGAGGATCCATTGTCTCGGGAACGTCATCCTCGTTTGTCCTCTTCCTCCTCGCTCTCTTTCTCTTCTTGAATGTTGAGGCTTGAATCACCATTGACTACTCGCTCGAACGTCGATCTGGCCTGCTGAAAGCTCATCTGCGTCGCACCGCTCGCCTCTCCGCGACTTCTCTTCCGACTTCCAGTCCGCACCTCAAACACCTGCGTCCACCTCGTCCCTTCATGCTTCTTCTCCAGATGCAGTGTCAATAAGCTTACCCCCTTGGCCCGTTCTAGCGTCCAAACACTTCCTGAGGGATCGATCTCACCCCACGTTGATCGAGAGACGTATCGCCCAGAAGCGATCATTTGTGCCGCACGCGTGAGATCGTCAATCTCCCTTGTTGTGTGTGGAGCGGTGTTACTGTTTGTGTCGATCTCGACGATCCTCGAGGACGTCGTGGGAGCATCGAGCAAGGTGATCGCTTCTTGGGTGAAGGATAGGCTGAGAGCGTGGAGCGAAAAATGAGCTCGAACGTGCGACGTGGTGATCCATGGAGGTAAGGCAAATGCGAGGGTGAGAGTGTCGCTGGTTTGCGCCCAGGAAAAGTGAGGTGATGGTCGTCTCGCATGAGATGCAGATGGACGGTAGGAGGCGTTAGTGCTGTCCGAAGTCGTGGTTGTTTCCAGCTGCTTGAAGGTGTCTGGGGAGCAGCGTGGTTTGCGATCGTGGCGAAAGATGCTTCAGCACCAAGCAAGACTTGGTGCTCGTCTAGCTTGACTGTCATCAACGGCTCTTCTCCCTGAACTGTCCACAAAGGTGTAGCCTCCCCGGACTGCCTCCTCGGCATCCGGCTCCTCCGACGCTGAAGATGCAGCGATTTCGGCACCGTCCAGCTCGACCAGCTGCAATTCGAACATTGTGCTGCTCCTATCCGGCTTTTTTCGAATTGATGCCCTCATCTGCTTGCTGTGAGCCTCGCTGAAAACCCAGCCCCTGCATGCCCTTTTTGGACGTACCACTATCCGCCGCCGAAACAGCGCGACCGTTGCATCAAGATGCGGATCTTGTCACCCGACTTCTTGCAAAACTTGATAGAGCCTCCATGCTTGAACCCCCACCTCCTCTCTGTAGCGCTTATCCACCTTGCCACACCACTGTGGCCCCTAGGCAGGTTCTTCTCCAGCTGGATGAATTCCACGCTTTCCCCATCACTTACCAACCATTCCGTCGCCGAGATCGATGCTAATGACGGTATTGACTGCGCCTGAACCTCCTTCAGACGATACACGGGATGACCCACGATCCTATCTATCACGGCATCGTAAGTCAGAGCCATGACAAAACGGTTTGCATCGACGTACGCAGCAAACGGTTCATCTCTTCCCCTCTCCCCAGCAGAAGGAACTAGCACCTGATGCAAAGCTCGCTCCTTGGTCTCTTTGTATCCTAGCCCCGCAAAAGTCAGGTTGCCACTTTGTCTCGTATCCCGCGGCTGGTACAGCTCAGTCAGGCGCGGTGGCCGACTCGGCAGCCCATACGACCGGATAGAAGACGAGGAAGGATCATCTTGAACTAGCCTATACGCTTCGAATGCGGGGTTCAGCTTGGCCTGATCGATTGGGAAGGATAGGTGTGCAGCTTCGAAGCGACTAGAGGTCGAAGAGGACGCTTCGGCGGTGGGAAGAGGCAGACGATGCGCTTGAGAGTACGCCATGCTGTGAGCAAGGGGCGCGATAATGGTTGGGAAAGAACAAGAACAAGAACAACACGTCGAGAAGAATCTTGTCAAAAGTAATAGAATAAAATCAAATAAGGCGTTTTCGAGCTTCCTTCTTCGCCGCGGCTTCTTTTCGCGGTTGACAGCACCATCTCATGCCGAAGGTGTGGGGAGGCCGATTAGAGGTGCAATTATTCCGCAGCCTTTCCACATTATGGTGGGCACACCTCGGATACGGTTCACTTTCGCAGCCGTTTGGGCTTGAGCGACATTGGTCACCACAACAACATTTGGCGTGGGTTCGGGCAGCATTAGTAAATGAGGCGCTGGCAAAGGGAAATGTTCACGCGGAAATGAAGCAATCTGTGGAGGTCGATGAAGAGGCGCTGCAGAACATACAAGCACGGCGAGACATGCTCGCGAATCACATTAAGGTGAGTTGCCATGAACGGTATCAAGGGGCCCTGACGCCATTCAAGAAGCTTCCATCGTGCGTCACAACAGCGGCGTATTGGCAGATCACGACTACTTTCGGCGCGGTTGCATGTCCGAAAGCATCAGGATGCTTGCTCTCGACCGGATCCTACATTCCACATCCGGGGTCCTCACAGACAAGCTGATATGGCACTCCTTGCTGCGCACTTATGAGGAAAAAATTGTTTTGCAAAGGGTATAATCGCTAATCAAACTGACGACGTGGACTCCGCTAAGAGCTCGCGATACTACATGCAATGAATTCAAGCCATCATATCGTAATCATAACGTCGATGCTGTTCTTACTTGGAGCCGGTAGCGCCCTGGACGGCGCCTTTGGCCTGGGCAGCAGCGTCGCTCAGAGCTTGGCTAGCCTGCTGACTGGCGCTCTGGGCATTCTTCTGGGCCTCACCAGCCTTCTGCGCAGCAACGTCGGTGGCGTCACCGGCTTGCTTGCTTGCCTCGTCAGCGAGCTCACCAGCCTTCTGCTGACCAACAGCGAGCAAGTGCGAGACCTGGTCGACAACGGCGGCGGCGGTGGAACGGGCCTGGTTGACGAGACCTTGAGCGTTGTCCTCGGCAGGCTTGATGTACTGGTTGGCCGAGTCGAGGGTGTGCGAAGCGAGATCGCGGGCCTGGTTGGTCAAGCCGACAAGGGTCTGCTTGGCCTCCTCGGCGCTCTGCTCGCCTTGCTTGGCGGCAGCATCCGTCTTCTTTGAAGCCTCGTTGGCGGCATCGTCGGCAGCGGCCTTGGTCTGGTCAGCAGCGTCGCTGGCGTGTGCCTTGCCCTGTCCGAGGAGCGAGCCGGCAGTTTGCTGAACGTAAGCGAGGGTGTCTATTGTGAGAGCAAAAGTGAAACGGAATAATGCGATGGCAAGATAGTCAGCATTCGTTCGCTTGAAAGCATTGTGAGAACATCTTGGGCAATGAATGCCGAAGCGCAAAGACTACTTACTGCTAGCAAGGTCGGAGGCCTGTTTGACGAGCGAGTCGCCCGACTGCTGAGCCTGCGAGGAGAGCTCGCTGGCCTTGTTCGAGACGTCGTTGCCAATCTGCGAAGCCTGCTTGGAGGCGTCGTTGGCGAGGTTCTGAGCGTCCTTCTGGACGTCGTTGGTGGTCTTGTTGGTTCCGGGGACCTGCGACATTTTGCTTTTGTTTGTGGATGTGGTGCGTTGAAAGTAGGTTATGGTATATAGGTTTGATGTTGATGTTGTGGGTGGCGGCAAGAAAAGCTGCGACGGCAACAGGTATATGTACTTGTTAAGCGCTTGTGGCGGATGGCGAGGCTGCTTCGCTCGTCGGATCAGGGGGCTGACAGAGGAGCCCCTCTGCGCTAAGCCTGTCAGTCACACACTTGAGCCGCCATCTGTGCCGAGAGCTCGAGAACTTGACCGAGGCGGATAAGAGAGCGTGTGTGCTTTCAACTGCCACAACGCACCCTCGGCGACTGCAGGCTGTGTGGCTCAACAACGTTTTCCGACTCAGCTTCCGCTGCAGCAGTCAAAAGTCGCATGCGCCGGGGTGTGGAGGCCCGTTCTCCAAAGAAAAAAAGTCTCTCCGTCTGTGCGCTGTTGCTGTTCCTTCCAAAAGTTTTGGTGCAGGATGAAATCACAGACTGCGCACGCGGCGTAGATGTGCAGACTGATATGACGCAATGACGCGTGTGAATTGACACCAAATTTGCACTGCCTGGAGGCGCTGTCGAGAACAACCAACATGTTCAGAAGACGCCATCTCACATCCGTCTTCGTCTTGCCGGTCCTTTTCTTCTGCTGCATTGTTGAGACTGCCAGGTTGCGTTGCTTTCTACCAGGCAATTCTCTCATCATCAATAGAGATAAGAACAATCCAGTCCCATACGAAGAAGTTTGCCGCCTTGCAGTGTAAAGCCTATCTTCGCAATGCTCGATGACGGTTAGGCTTCAGCCCATGTGTGATGAACACGCAATTCGTAAAGCCAATTTTGAAACTCTAGAGGTCGACAGTCGCATTCGAGCTTTCTTCTTAGATGCAAGAGACCATAGCTTGTAGCTTCCCGCTGGTTTGTGGCGTAAGCGTGCCGCACCGAGCCATGGCTGTGCCGTCCGAAGCTGTCGCAACTTGTTCGGAAGATCTGGTCTCGCTTGCACCGTTGGACGTGCTTTTCCGCTGCATGTGAAAAAACGCGCAGACCGGCACGCCCATTACCAAGAATAGAAACATCTTCCTTCTTCGTCCGGCTTCTGTCGACGGAGCAAATTGTAGCTAGCTGCAGGCTCACCTTCGAGGAGAACCTGGAGAGCTCAACGATACAGCCCCGATACTCAACTCATTCCAATTGATCCGCGCTTCGCATAAACGAGCGTGCTCACAGACGGATGATCACGTCAGGAAATGCTGTATCAAGAGCTCGCATTTGCGATCCCAAGGCGGCTTGAGAGACACAGCTACTGCAACAGAGCGAGATCCTTCTCGTTGGCGCCCACACCCAGCACCTTGCATGCCAACTCGAAAAGCTTCTCCTGACCCTCACTCCACTCCTTGCCCGGATTCCTGAAGCTTGCCTTCATCAATCTACTCAGGCCTTCCCTTAGCGTCTTGAGCGCCACCAGGGTCTTTGGATCCGCACTTGCAATCCTGATTCTCTGTCGATCAATGTAAAGACTGTTTGACGCCAGCCTGAACTCTCCGTCTCCACAAAAGCATGTAGACAGCCTTGTCGTCCATCAGCCCCGTTTCCCAGGCGTACAGCTTCTTGCTCTGCATCATCGTGTAGTACAGCATGTAGCTGCTAGAGCTGCGCACCAGCTCCGACATCTTGGCTTTGAAGTTGACCGAAGAGGGATGTATCGAGGTCGGCTGGTTGTTGCCAATCGTCTTGAGCTGGTACGTTTTACCATCAATGTGGAGCAACTTGGGATAGAGACCAGCCGCAAGCGTCGCGTGGATCATGGCAAGGCTCGACGAGTTGACGTCGAGATGCGCTGGAATTGTCATGAAGCGCGGCTTCGAGAAGTTGGCAGAGCCGCCACTGCGGTACCTCAGCTTGTTGAGTTCCTGACGGAATGCATCGTCTACGCTGACGAAACCGGCGTCAATGAGGTACGAGAAGTACTGCTGGCGGAGCTCTTCGATCTGCAACAGATTCTGGATGCTCAAGAAGCTACGATTGCAGAATGTGCGGTGGTGGTTCTGAGCCGTAGAGCGGCGGAAGCCGTTGAACGCATTGGCGATCGTGAGGAAATCCGAGTCGCCCAGCTTGAAGCTTTGCTTGGCTCGGTCCGCCTCCAGTTCCTTGCCAAAGGGCGTCATGAATGGTGACTTGGAGTTGAGTGCGGCTGCGATCGTCAGCGCTGGATCAAGACACTTGAACAGGGTGGCCACCAGCAGGAATTTGCCCATGTGCACGTCGAGTGGCATCTTGGACAAGTGCCGACCCAAGTGCGTGATCTCCTCCGTTGAAGTGAGCGCCTTAACCTCGACCAGCGCCGCGATAGCACGCTGCACATTGGCCGGGCTGGGCGGATCGAGTGCTTGCGACAACGCATTCTCAATCGAGTGACCAATCTTGATCTTCATAATCTTGAGCTTCAAAGCAAGATCTTGCAGCGACAAACGGAGCATCTCGGGCAAGGGATGTTCGTCCAAGTACGAATCGTGGCGATACTTGGTGAACAGGTGGAAGCAGATGCCCTCCTGCACACGACCTGCACGACCGCGTCGCTGCTTGGCATTGCTCCTGGCGATGAAGCATTCCACCAGGCGCGAGATTTGGCGCTTCTCGTCGTATCGCATCTCGCGGTGCTTGCCCGAGTCAATGACACACGTAATGTCAGGGATGGTGATACCGGTCTCGGCAATGTTGGTGGCAATCACAATCTTGCGCACACCGGGAGGAGGCACGTTGAAGACGGCGCCCTGGTTCTCGGACGAAATTGTCGAATGCAATGGGAAGAGCTGGAAGCCTGCGCCACCGAATGTGGGATGGTCGACCAGCATGTCATGGCACTTGCGAATCTCGGCCAGACCGGGCATGAAGATGAGCGTCGCCGCACTGTAGGGCTCGAGATCCTTCTCAAGACAGACACGCTCGAGAATCTTGATGATGAGATCGTGGTTGATCACGTATTCATTCATCCTGCTCAGCGTGTCGATGGTCTTGCTTCTGTAGGCTTTGCCAAGACTGCCAGTGCTGGGCCCTTGGCCATCGGGGTCATCGTCGTCATCATCCAGGAGACCAGGATCGTCTTCGTCTTCCGGCTGAGCTTGAGCCAGCAGCTGCAGCTTGCTCTTGTTGCCTGGCGCGCTCTGCTTTCGTGCACCCCCATCTCCATTACGGTAGCCACGTTTAGGGCGGAACGCGTAGGGCGAATCGTCTTCGATGATGTAGTTGCTCATCTCGACGGCATCCTCGAGGTAGTGCACGTTAACAGGGAACGTGCGTCCGGGGACGGCAATCGTGGGACAACCGCCACAGTACTTGCTGATGCGCTCTGCATCGACTGTGGCCGACATGAGGATCACCTTGAGATCTTTGCGATGCGCAATAAGCGTCTTAAGGATGATGAGCAAAAAGTCGGATTCGATGGAGCGTTCGTGAACTTCGTCGATGATGATGTGCGTGATCTCGTTGAACGCAGTGCCCTCGAGCATGCGGAGAACGATACCGGTGGTAGCATAGACGAGCCTTGCATTCTTGCCCACGTTGCTTTCGAGACGAATTGCGTAGCCGACCAAGCTGTCGTTGTTGCCGACGCTCTTGCGCGGTTCACCTAGCTCTTCGCTGACACGCTCGGCGAGCGAGATGGCCGAGATACGCCGTGGCTCGGTTACGTAGATCTTGCAGTTACGCCCTTGCGACATGCAATGCTCGAGAATGTAGGCGGGTACCTGCGTCGACTTACCACATCCCGTCTCACCGCTGAGCACAAAGATCTGATTGTTCTCGACCAAGTCAAGGATCTCCTGCCGATGGTTGGCGATGGGCAAACTTTGTCGGCCAGGAAGCATTCTTTGATAAGAAGGCGACGCGACCCGGTTTGTGAAGTACCCGGCGATCTCCTTTGCCCGCGCCTCGGAAGGTTGAGGCGCAGAGGCAGCCGAGAGCTCGCCAAGCTCGGTCTGCTCTGCTGCTGCCGATGCAGTGGTGGGGACAGTCTTGCCTTTGGCTTTCTTCGCTGCGGCGGCCTCCTCCATTCTGACACGGATGACGTCTCGCACACGCTGGAAGCGGGTCCGACTCTTGCGGTCTCTTTCGTCCTTTTGTAGATCTGCGAGCTCCTCCCACCATTCGCGGTAGCCGGGTGGAAGCGCACGCTGAACCGACTTGTCACGGTCGATGCAGAACAGTGCAACGGTAGCAACAAAGTCGTCGGCCTGCAGCTGTGTAGAACATCCAATCGTGGTAAGGGTGTATACGTCAACGTAGCTAGGGGCACCGGCGCTAACAGGATGCTTGTTGGGTACCACTTTGCCTCCGTTCCAGCGGATGGTGAGCTTGCTACGATGCACACGGCCGCCGGAAGGAATGACGCTAAATTTGTATGTTGAATATGGATCAGCGCGCTTGAGGGCATCGGACAGCATGACGCGGGGCGTCTTGCCTCCACTACCGCTCTTGGCACGCGCAGGAAGATCGCGCATAGTGACGACGGTGCCGGTCTCCTCGTCCTTGTCCTCGATCGGGCCTTCATTGAGGAGGTCGCCAAAGAAGCCGCCTTCATCGTCCGAGCCGACGTCGGACTTCTGATCTTCTTTCTTTGTACCAGCGCTCTCATCACCATCCGTGAAGCTTTGGTTATTCCTTGCACTGGCCTCTTGTACAGAGGCCGAGACTTCGTCTGTCGAACTGGGCTGAGCAGCTTGATCGCTCTCATCTGTGGCGGCAGCAGAGTTCATTCCGGCTGCAGCCTCGATTTCCCGACGACGCTGTCGACGTTTCTTGTCCTCCTCTTGCTCGGCTGCTCTGAGCTGCTTCTCGATTTCCTCGCGTTGTCGCAGCACCACGCGGAAGCCATCGGTAGCCGTCTTTTGGTCAAAGAAGGCACCGCGCTCGCACTCGCGCATGAAGTCCTTGGTGCGGCCGAGGATGCGCTCGAGCCTGGCGTCCTCCTGCTTCATATGAGTTTCGTTGTCTTTGCCCAGTTCCTTCTTCCATTTAGACTTTTCCTGATCAATGCGGATCTGCATGGCTCGCAAGATTGACCACGTCGCTGTTGGCTTTTCGAGCGTGTCGATCTGGCCTGAGTCCAAGTCGTCGCTGAGCTGGAGTATGAGACGCTCGCAAGCTTTTTTGAGTGCATCTGCCTTTTCGGGGTCGATCTTTGCCCTTGTTTCTGGTGCAACTGCTTTGTGTGGTGTCGTTGTAGCAGCCGCGTTCTGTGTGCCTCTTGGAGGTGCAACGCCCGGGACAAGTCTGACATTCGTCGGCAACTCCGTCCGAGCGAAATCGCCTTTTCCGAGCGTCTCGGAACGGTTGAACTCGTACCCGTGAAATGCGGGCGGTCTGCTCTCGTCGTAGTCATCATCATCATCGTCATCATCATCGTCACCGTCCGGTTTGTTCTGGGCAGCACCGTTGAGCGAAGGAAAGCCTTTCTTGTTGGCTTCCTTTCCGCGACGTTTTTTGCAGCTTTTCCTTCTCCGGCTCGAACTGCGTCTTCGAGCACCTCTTCGTCGAGGGAGAGGTAGAGGTACGACAGGCACTCTTCAACGTCGGGGGAGGCAGCTTGAGACAGTGCATCTTCGGCTTGAGCGGAGGAGAAGCCTAGCTTGAGGAGGATGTTGTATGTAGTCAGTGCTCGGGCCATGACTTTGTCCTCGGGCTCGGTATATGCAGACGACGAGGAAGTGGAAGCTGCTCCAGATGCGCCAGAGCTGTTGACGGAAAGCTTTTTGAAGGTCCTTTGTCAAAGTTGCCATGGCAAGCGAAGTGTGAGACGAAGCAACGCTGAGGGGAGTCGCACTGCCAGATACTGTTGTGGTTCCTGATGCGGTCGTTGCTGGTGTGGCCGAATTGTCCGAGGACGCGATGGGAGCGGCAGACGCCCCTTCTGCGCCAGATGTGGTTTCGGCAGGGGCAGCGAGGTTCGTCTGCTTGTTGAGATCAGCAGCTACTTGAAGGACCTGATCTCGTAGTTCGGGCTCCATCTCAAAGTTGAGAAGCGTCTTTGCAAATCTGCGATCATACTCGATTGCCTTGTGCTGCCTTGACACTTCCTTTTCGACCCGGTCCTGAAGCTTGTCGACAAGGTTCTGTAATGCTTGCTCTTCCTCCTTTTCCGGATCAAAATGGTCGGCAGCGCTGCCTTTGCCATCGGCAGAAACCGCCTTGGAAGCAGAGAGGTTGTCTGCAAGACTCTCGTCGTTGATCTTTTCGTAGTCCACAGCGAGAGCTGAGGAGGACTTGGCAGAGGTAGCAGTCGCCTTGTTGGCTGCTGCGGCTGCTGCGGGTGGTGGATCCTGCACCTTTTTGGGTGTAGACGTGGTGGCATATCCACGCTGGACAGTGCCTTTGAGCGTGGGCCTCTTTTTGCCCATCTTGTCTGGGAAGGCTCCTTTCGCAGAAGACCTTTGCGATGATAGTTGCTGGTAAAGAGTGACGCGGACAGGCCACCATATTGAATGAATGCATCGAAGCTCAGCTGTGACTTCTGACCGTTTCTTCTGAAAAGTCACACCCGAGAAACGAGAATGTAGCTCCACATTGCGAGGTGTATGAGTTTGTTACATCGCTGAATATGACATGTACAGATGCGACGCGCCATTCACGCCTCTAGGCCGACACTCTGTTCGAGCCTTTCTTCGATCTTCTCAGCAGGCCTGGCTCGAGCAGACTTCGTCGTCTTCCACTGTAGCAGGATCGCAATTCAAGGGTCCGGTCCATCGCAGAAGCATCTTCACCATCACCTTCCTCTTTCTCCGTCTCGAACACGCTGTCTTGCTACTACAGCCTCTTCTTGGCAGGCTCTATACGGCAAAAATGGTATCGGCATCACCACCGCCGGACCACGACGGCGCCGATCACGCCAAGACCCAGCCGTCGAATCCACCCGCTCTCGCCATTGTCAGACAGAACGCTTCCAACCTTCCACGCAATCTTCCGGTCAAGAGGTATGACGGAGATCCGCTCGGAAGGGCAGATGTGCAGCATCAGCTCCTCTGCTACCTCTTCTCCGACACCAGACGCGTCTTTACAAACCCGCGACCGAGCGACCGGGCTCAAGATGCCAAGCCCAGCGGATCCGGCCCATCGAATCCGGTTGCGGTGCCTGCACCCGTCTACCCATTCGGCATGTCAGCAGGCTGCGTGAGGCCAAGTGGTGAGACTGAGGAGGAGTATGAGGAGTGGAAGCAGTCGAGGGAACGCTATCTTCGCTGGAAGAAGCGACTCGCTCGCAAGGAGAAGCTCGCCCGCAAAGCTGCTGCTGCTGCAGCTGCAGCTGCTGCAGCCACCGATTCTACAGAAGATGCCGCTAACGCTGAGGCAGACAACAACGGCAATGAAGAAAAGGACGAGCTTGCTGATGGTGGCAACGAAGAAGATGAAGCAGACGCAGCCAATGTTGAAGGAGAAGCAGACGAGGAAGACGTCGATGACGACAACGAGCCTCTGGACGAAGACGAGTACCCGAAAGCCGGAGCAGCCAAGCTTACCTTCAAGGAGCTTTACATCGAGGCGCTTCTCAACAGCACCAAATGCACCAAGTCGATGCGTGACAAGGTGCTCGACGATGAAGAGTACGCAGAAGACTTTGCCAAAGTTTGTCTTCTGGTCAACGTTGGTCGAATCAACACCACACTCGCCTTCTACCCAGAGATGAAGACCATTCTTCGTTCTTACCATCCCATCCCATCACTGCAGAACAACGAAAACACAAGACGCAACATGCAAGATGCTCCTCGCATGAAATCGCTTCTCAAGGGTGTTCTGATAGATACCGAGCGACCTGCGCCTCCCACGGCTGGGCCATCGGCAGGTCAACCGATCAAGCCGCCCAAACCAAACGCGCTCAGTGAAGAGGCCCCCTCGGACTTCAGAGAGGTCATCAAACGCTTCCGTGCTGGCACAACCCCGCCAACGAGTGTAGTGACGCTCATCTTTTTGCTCTCGCTGCACGCAAACGAGGTGACCGACATGCATTTTCCCGCACCGCACGACTCGCACTCGCTCTTCTACCCGCATGCAGACCATCCTCTTCCCTCGAGACAGAGGGCCAATGCTTTCATGTGGATCTTGTACCACTACCTCGAAGGTCCAGCGACACGACCACCTGGCGAGCTGCCAAATCCATTCGACGACGAGACCTCGCTCAACGCGGCCAAAGAGGCAGCAGATGTCTACGCCAATACGCTCACAGACGAGGAAAGGAAGAAGCGGGCCAACGCGCCATGGAAAGGTATCGTGAACCCCGAATGGCAAAAGTGGAAGCAGGCGCAAGACAAGCTCACCGCCGAAGCTGACGAGAGCGCTATCCGCATCGCTACAAAGAAAGATGCGGGCGCTGACGACGTCAAGAAGGAGACGGACAAGGACGGTGATGTATCCATGGGGGACGATGCCGCTGACGCAGAAGCCAAGAAGGAGATCAAGGAACCGCCGTCGCATCTGCATCGCCTGCTTGTGCCAACATTGGTGACAATGTCCAAGGAGGAGGCGGCCAAGGAAAACGTCGATACGGAAGAAGAGATTCGATGGGGCAAGCAGATGCAGTCGGAACGCGCCACCTTTCTCGCCAAATTCCAGGACGAAGAGGCTGCCAAAAATGCTGCGTCTGCCGGTTCACCCGCGCCTTCTGCTGGACCTGCCGCCGGCAAAGGACGACGCATCGGCGGCAATTCCACTGCCTCCAACGCAGCTGCTGCTGAACGCGGATCGCCCTCCGAAGCCGATGCTTCGCGCCACAAGCGACGCCATGCCGGCGGAGCCGCTGGTGACATTTCAAAACGGTCACGCATGGCCAGCCCGATCGATTTTGACGACTCTGACTCGGACGTTGATGGCGCTGACGACTCGACCGCTCTCGCCGCCTCGGCTAACCCGCTGACCACCGATCCATACCTCAACCCGAACGTCTCAATCTCGGACCGCATCCGCCCACCGCTCTGGGATCTCGACTTGAGCCTTGCTCGACCGCACCAGATCACCGAATCTCTCCCGCAGATTGCGTGGACACGCATCCTCGAGCGCGCCCAGCGCGGCGTTGGCGATGCATGCTACGAAAGCGACGAAGACGAGTTTGCAGAGGAAGAGGCACAGGAACCCGAACGCAGTCGCGCAGAGATCTGCCGCATTCTAACGGGCCTACAGGGCGTGGTACGACACGAAGTGTTTGATCAGGATAATCACGAGGTAAGACTCAAGTACGGTGGGTACGAGCAGAGGGATGGTGGCGAGTACGAGAATGGCAGAGACGAGTATGAATCGTACAGACGTGGATCAGGAGATAGGCGCAGGTTGGGTTTGTATTCTAGCAGCACACCTGTACCGAGGAGAACGGCGGGATACGAGCAAGAGGAGGGAAGGAGAGGCGACGATGTGGATGACCTCGAAGAGGCGCTGTTGGGTGGCGAGGCTGAACCGAGAAGGCGGAGTATTGGTAGGAATGGGTACACGCCTGTTCGTGCCTGAGTGATGGAATAAGAAGTGTTGTTTTCAAAACGTCAAACGTCAGTCTCTCCACACACTGATGATCGTCAGAATGCTATGAATGCAAATTGTTTGAGACGCCGGTACAAATACAATGGATGAAGAACGCCGAAAGAAGCTTTTTACTTTGCCGACTTTTTGCTCTTCTTTTGCTTCTTCGACGGCGAGCTCGCCGCGCTATCTGTTGCCTTTGCGGGCGAATCCGTCTTGGGTGTCTTTGGCTTATCGTATCCTTCAAAAGGATCCATTGCCGGGCGCTTTTTCTTGCCCGATGCTGGTGTCGCACTTGCTTTTGGCTCTGCATGCTTCTTCTTGGGCGTTTCCTTTTCTGGTTCCTTGACGGTAGCTGATTCCTTCACCGGCGTCTCTTCGTCGAACTTCGTGTGCTTTCCTGGTGTACTTCCAGGCTCTCCGGCCAACGCCGCCCTGATAAACCTGCCTGCAGCGCTCCTATCCAACTTTGTTCCCTTGTCGCTCTCCGGCTCCTTTTCCTTCTCTTGCACGCTCTTGATCTTTCCGAAGTAGCTCTTGACGCGTTCCAGCTCTTGCATTACAGGATGATTGGTTGCATCCACGCCTTTGGTTTTGAGCAAGATCCAGACGAGATCCATCAGCACATACGCTACCGATACTTGCATCCGCGCGGCATCGAGTCGGCCGTGCAGCTCGTCTTCCGCTGCATCCTTTGTCGAGCTATTCGCTTGCAGTGCTGAGTTGAGCGCTTCGTAGCTGTGTGCCAGCAAGGGTTGCATGATTGTGTTGAGGTCCGTGAAGCTCGATGATAGTGCTTGCAGGGTGGGTAGTGGAGATTGGCGTAATGACGACATCTTTGCGAAGCTTTCTCGAGACAAAGGTTGTATGTATGGAGAACAAGGGAGGGTGTGAGAAAGCTGACACGAAGGTTGAAAGTCGCTGCAGCGGCCAAAAATTCATAAAGTTGCGCCGAGACAAGTTCCGTTTGCCGGAAAGAGAAAAGTTTACGTGCGAAAAAAAGGTAAAAGAGGAAAGAACCAGTGAGATACAACTCCGACGCAAGACAGCTGCAGCCGAGGCTGTCACAACCTAATCCAACAACGCATCGCGAATGCCCCTTTGTTTCGAGAGCAGACAAAGGGGAGAGTTTCTCTCCTTCATATCAGATTGACTTTCCTTTCTTTGGCTCGTCACATTGCGGAATCAAAGCGCAGAATCTCACGTTGGTCGAGAACAAAGGGACTAAGTGCAATGCGTTGCTACGGAGCAAGTCAAAGCGCCCACTTTGGCTTTCCGCAGGTCGTCGAGTAAATACCGTCAGCGATCAGAGTTCCCTTTGTTCTCTGCAGATAGCCGCACGGTCAGCCACTGGGCCGTCAGCTGCGGCTCGCCAATTCGGCCCGCTGTCGGATCGTTCCCTTTGTTCCTCGGCCGTTCCGCATCGTCAGACAAAGGGAAAATTTGCAAGGTTTGCGAAGGCCCAAGCTCACCCGCATTTGTTCCCTTTGTCTATTCGTTCCAGACCATGTGGACCGCACTCGTAGCTCTTACGACCACACGCCACCTTGACCACGCATGTTGAGCGGTACAGAAAAGGGGTGGTTTCCGCAGCAAAAAGACAAGACCAAGCAAGAAAGGAAATACAAAGGGAACATTCGAGAATCGAGAATCAACCAAATGCAGCGGAGAGACTGTTGGAGCTGAGCGACTCTCTGCCCGTTCCGGGCATTGACATCAGTCCGAAGGCATCAAAGGGAGGGAAAGCAGAAAGCTGAGTCGAGAGACAGGAGGTGGTCTGACCGTTGTCGTCGACCTGCGGGTGTGCTGAAGCCTTGCTTTCCTCAGGAACGGGATAGCACGGGCTGGTGAAGGAAAACTTCTCGTCTGTGCGGAAAGCAACGCAGAAAATCGTTTCAGTAGTCGAAAATGAAGCAGGAAATGGGAGATAAGGGAGACTCACCAGTGTAGAGCGGGTCAAGTAGCAATTGCTTACCAGTGCGCTTAGGAAGCGCTTTGACTTTTCTGCTGGCCCTGGCGTTGAGTGTTGGGCTCTGAAGAAGATCGTTTCCGGGCTTGAAGGTATCGTAGTGTACCATCGAAAGATTGCTGCCGAGTGTGCTGAAGCTCGTATCGGCTGTGGAGCACATGCTGAGGTCTGGTGTCGTTTCCAGCCTGGAGCTGTCCGCGATGCTATCAAGAGAAGGTGTCTTGCTTACCCGCTGCTTGGCCCCCCTCGTATTCGCTCTTGTGGTGGTCTCTGTCCTTCGTGCTGGTGAACGCTTTACAGCTGTGGTAACGACACGAGCCTGACCATGCTTTGGAGTCTTCTTGTTTGCTGCCACGAGATCGTAGACCCAGTCTCCAACCTTTTCCTTGACGCCGTATTTGATCCAGCTGATCATGCTCGCCCAATCGTCTTCAAATTGTTTCTTGTCTGCCGCTGTGAGCGGTCGTCCGAGATTTTCGCTGAGAAGGTCATCTACATTGTAGATGGAAATTGAGGGCGTCAGTGAGGGATGGACGGCGGGTTTTGTGGAGTGCATCTTGGTCTGGACGAGGATCTTCATGCGGGATCGCTCTTGGCGAGCGAACTTCTTGAGGATGTGAGACCACCCAGAGCGGCGACGAGCGTTGATGAACCAGAGGGTGAGCTGGTGGACTTCGAGTGGAGGCCGACCATCGTAATGCCCGTGGACAGAGGCGGCGGCATCATTGGTGCGCCGAACGAGGGCTTCCTTCTCCACTTGAGTGGGGTAAGGGCTGTCCAATGTCTCGATGAAATGCTTGCGCATGTGATAGGACGAGAGATTCTCCGAAAGAACAAGATGTTCAGTTGCAGCTCGCGGTCCATCGGCCTTCCCAAGTGATCTACATACGTCATAAACGCTCTTACGACGCAAAGAAATGAACTCTTGGTCAAGATATAGGAACGTCTCTGCTACGAGCTGAATCCTGCGTGTAGCAATGTGTAGTTGTTGAATCGTTTCGGGGTCGTGTGTTACGTTCGTGGCGTGATTCGAAGTCTCTTGTTGCATTGTATTGAGTCTGCTTAGGATGCTCGATCGCCCTCCCTCTTCATCCTGTAGAAGGTCATGCTCAATCTGATTGAGATTATCAAGCAGACATTTGAGCGAAAAGGGGGCCTTGTGTGACATTTTGGTGGTGATGCTGAGCAAAGCGGTACAAGCCTAGTATAAAGGAAGACAAGGGATTGTTTCTGACTGGACGCGACAAGAGTTATTTTCGCAACAGAAATCAGTCTCCAAGCGCCTCCTTTGTTTCCACCATCATCATTCTCCCGATTTATCCCTCGTCCTGCAACATAAGAATTGAAGTCCGCCATGGCAAAACTTGCTCATTGCTCAGAGATCTCGTCTCTCGCCACTGAGATTATCTCGTTGCTACCTCCATCCTCAATTTTGATGACAGAAGCAATCATGCCGGTTCGTGTAAATCCCCTCAGCCTGGTGCTTCCCAAAAAGGAGGCACTCCGCTTCGACTTATCGAATCTCGGTATACGAGGAATCTGCCAGGACACACTTGTCGACATCTTGTTCGTTAAGCTAAAAGACTTACAGCGCGCTTACTCATCTGAATACGAAAACGCAATTGCAGCGTTGCAAGAAAGAGCTTCATACGACGAGGCCCACGATGAGGCTTTCAGAAGCCTGCTGAAGCGCCTTTTTGCCGAGGATGCTCAGATGATGTGGCGTTTAGTTCTAAACGAGATGGTCAATCATGATCGAAGCGCTACCCTTCCCCGTTACCCACCTCGAGTTGTCCACTCAGACCAGAAGCGTGGACACGACGCCGTTGCGGTTCGAATCCTGGAACAAGCATTCGAACACACGCCCAACATCACGCCCGCCGAAAAGTTTCGACTTGCCGAAGTCACCGGGCTCAAGCCAAAGCAAGTGACCATCTGGGTGAGTACCTGATACTTCTTTGATGCGATTCGTGCCTCGTTTTGGTGTCGAATCGCACCTTCCTTTGGCCGATGATGAAAGTTTTTTCAAGCGGAAGTGCTGCGTAAGAAAGGGTGAACCTTTCTGACGTACACCAATCATGATACGAAAAGTTTGTGTTTCTGAGGCCCCTTCACCCATTTTATGATGATGCACCGCTGCTGAAGGGTATCAGACGCTGACTTACTTTCTCATTCCGCATTGCGCCCTCCCGAATCTCAGTTTCAGAATCGCCGTAATCGCAAAGGCAAAAAGAACCTTGCCCTTGCAAACGCCGCTGTATCACCTCCGGATCTCTCGCATTCCCAAAAAGCGTCTCCTCCTCCTACCTTACCGACGCGCGACTTCACCCTCTCCGAAAAGAAACGCAAGTCATATGGCGCGCTCGGTCGTTCTTCCTCCGACTGTACGGATTTCAGTCCAGACTCGCTCTCTTCTCAATTGAAGAAGCCTCGACTGCCAAGCGCTTGTTCGGATACAAGCGAGAGCTCGTCTTCTTCGTACGAATACAACGACGCTTTCACTCTGTGGAGCACACCCTCATCCCGCTCGGTCAGCTCTTCGTCGGCGTCGAGCAGCTTGAGCGATTATGACAGCCCGAAACGACCTCGTAATCTCTTCAAGTACGACAGCCCACACAAGATGGGAGCTAAGGCTGGCACTACTATGCCGAAGTTGACCATTCCTGCACCGCAGCAACAGCAGCAGCAGCAGCAGCAGCAGCTTGGTGTGGTCCAGAAGTCTCCCTTCTTGAGCGACATCCAAAACGGTGCTAACTTCACAAATACCGGCTTCGATCTGAGCGGCCTCGGATTCAATATTGGCGGCCTCGCTGACGACAAGAGTTTTCGAGAGAGTATCCAGATGGCACTCAGTATGCCGAGCTCTGACCAAGGCTCCAGCAGAAAGGCGTCCTCATCCTCGTGGAGCTCGCAGCAAATGTCGACGGATGACGATGGCTGGGTAGACGAGGAAGATTTTGCCACCGGTGTTGCTGGCTGCCATACGACGTCTGTCGACGGAATTACGATGGGTCAAGAACCTTCTATGCTTTCCGCGTTTCCGCAACACGACATGGCTGTGGTGACTCACCCGCCACCCCAGGGCTTCCCCCAGATGCCGGTGCAGTCCTCTCATCCTCAATCAGCCCCTCAAGCTACTGTGAGCGAGGACACGTCGTTCTTCCGACCAAATCCACTCGACAACGACTCGTTCGACCTCGGACAGTTTTTCCAAACCACCTCGATGTCTCCCACGCTCCCCTTCGTGCCACAGCAGGTCTCCATCCCGGTACCATTCACCACCGTCGGCGATCACGCAAACCTGGATCGCGAGATGGACGTCCTAGACACCGAGATCCAGGCCTTTCTCGACGGCGGTTTCTTGTCCAGTTCTCAGCCCACTTCCCAGCAGTCGATGGGCGGCGATGCCGCTGTCCAGAATGGACAACAGATTGGAGCAATGGACCAGATGGAATTCGACTTCAATATGTCCGACTGGGAGGCAAATTTCTAACGGCGCATACTGAGTGAACACGCTACACTGGGTGGTGCTCCTTTTTCGATACTTTTGTACTTGCTGCCCAATCGCCAGCATCAAACTTCCTGCTTCCTCATTACTGTCTCGTCCAATCGTTCTCCTCTCATGTTTCGTCATTTCAAGCTTCCGCTGCTTTCCATGTGCTTCGTCTCGCGTTCCTGTGTCTCGGCAATCTCAGTGTGCTTCATTCAACTCTGTCGTGAAGTGTGCTGAAGAAAGCACGGCCATATTTCCGCCTTCTGAGTCTTTCACATCGGTCACGCGTTACACTTTCAAAGGCGCAAGAGTGATCTCTACGAGTGTAATTGCTTCCTATGCCGCCTCATATCTCGACTTCACATAAGAGGCGCATGCTCCGCACTTCCGTTAGCCTCGCCATCTATGGCCACCTCCACACCCTTGGCCCACCTTTTCCTCTTGTCCTCCCTCTCTTTCCTCTCGCCCTCCAACGCCTCCGCCGACTTGAAAGCGTTTGCCAGAGGGAACACCTCCAATGCCTTCTTGTCAAAATCGGCTACGCTTGTCTCTGAAAGCTCAGTGAGCAGCGTTCGAGCCTTGATCGTTGTCTGCAAAGCATTGTTCCTCGCTCGAGGTGATCGAAGGTCGTTGATGCTAGTGGGGATGTTGAGTAGCAGTGCGATGGCTTCATCCTTCCTGTCCAGTGCAAGAGCCGTTTTGGCGTTGGACAGCACACCCTCGGGCGTGTTGGCGGTGGGGCTCTGCAGCGACTCGGCAAAGAGTGTCGCGACCGGCTTGTCAGCAGGCACGATTTCGCTGAGGGCATCCTCGATCACCGATCCAATAGGCTTAGGTGCAGCCTTCAGATCCGGCAACTTGCTCTTCAGCCTCACTACCATCTCAACCACTCTTGCCGTTGCCGCTCCATCGGCCTTATACAGCTGGGATACGGCTCTACTCGCCAGCAACCAGTTCTTGCTTCGCAGAGCAACTTCAAATGTCGCCTGCCAAGTCTCGGCCTTCGACGACGAGTGGGCCTGCAAGAAGCGCAACCACTTCTCTGCCAGCTTCAGCGGCGATTCTTTAGCCACGGAGAACACTTCGAGACCCTTAGGGTCAAGGTCGGGCTTGGGTCCGTCGTCGTCGACCGTTTCGCCATTCGCAGCGGCCTCTTCGGCCTTCTTCTTCTTCTCCGCAGCTTCAGCCTCCGCTTTGGCGAGACGCTTGGCTTCGGCCTGACGTTGCTTCTTCAACACCTTCTTCTTCTCCGACTCGGACAGCCCAGCGAGAGCAGGGTCTTCCTCCTCTGCCGCCTGTGTCTCGATGAATGCTGGAGTAGATGGGTCGTCGTGTAGTTTCGTGTAGATTGAGATGGCCGCAGTGGCAGCTCGAAGGTAGACAGGATGCGAGCGAAGTTGATCCTCAAAACGGACGAGATGGACGTATGATCGTAGGGTCATCTTGCGCATGCAGTACGAGTGGAAGTCCAGCTGGTCGTCCCAGAACTCTTGGAAGGTTTTATCCAGCTGTGCTAGTCGTTTGAGAGCCATGGCGTAGTTGCTCGACCTCAGATAGGATTCGGCTTCTTCGACAAGGTACCAGAGAGCTTGCATCTCGTTCAGGTCGTACGTCGGGGAAGGAGCGTCAGGCTTAGTGAAGAGCCCAACGATGCGTTCTGCTTCCTCAGTGTCGTTGATGCGCAGCAGGTATTTGGCGGCTTTAGAGTTGAGGAAACGATCCTGGCCGTCCAAGAGGCGAGCGTCGGACATGGCGGAGGATGCACCGAGGAGGTCTCCTGCGCGCTTGAGGACGCGAGCGCGGACCATGTGCAGCTCAGGAAGAGTGGACGAGTGCGAGATGGCAGCATCGATGTAATGCAGAGCTCGGGCAGCGTCGCCTGTAAGGGAGTAGTGTTGCGCGAGGTAGTAGAGCGACCAAAGGTACGAGGTGGGCGGGTCTGTGCCGTCTGCGGACGGTGCCGAAGAGGGCGCCCATTCGAGACGGAGTGTTTCGACAATTTCCTCGATCGCAGCTTGCTTGCTTGAATCCTGATAGAGCGACTTAAGATCAGAGAAGAGGGATGGGACACCTTTGACCAGCGCCGACTTGATGTAGGCGGTCGCTTGAGACTTGAATTCATCCCCCGTAGCGTGAATGAGAGCCAGACGCTTGGCAGCGGTCGACTTGGGATGATCGGCCTGCAGACCCTTGAACACCTCGACAGCCTTGCTGTCCGTCGACTTCTCCTGAAGACCCAGCAAATTGAGCAGGCCAGCAAAGTATCGCTTGTTTTCCGGGTTCGACTTGATCAGCTGTCTCCACAGCGCTTCCGCCTCGTCTGTCTTGTCCAACCCAGCCAAACACCTCGCCTGTGCCTCCTGCTTGCCACGCAGATCGACGATCCTCTTCTCGCCAGCAGACATGACATCGAGCGACTGCTGAAACTTGCTCTGCTCCTCCAAGATGCTAGCATGGTACAGCAATGCCTCGCTATACTCGTAGCTCCTCTCCGGAATGTCGCGCATCACGTTCTCATAGCCCTCCATGACTTGCACCGCCGCATCCAACGAGCCCGCCAGATGATGCGCGACCGCCAACCCGATCCAGTTCATCCGGAGATGCGGTTGCATCCTTAACAGCGTCAACCTGTTCTCGACCATGGGCGGGTAGTTCCTCAATTGCAACTGCAAGAAGGCCGATTCGCGGAGCAAGTTGATATTCCCTCCGCCCTCAATCCTCAGTGCCTGCGTGTAGCACTTTATCGCCTCTTCGTAGTTCTTGTCTTGGCGATGCAGGATGCCGAGTGCATGCCAGCAGATGAAGCTGGTCAGATCGAGACGGACACCCTTCTTGGCGAGCTCGATACCTTCCTCGCGTCGATTGGTCGAGCCGAGCAAGAGACCCTTCATCGCAACCGTCTCGCCATGGTCTGGGAACTTTTTGAGAATGGTGTCTGCGGTCTTGAGGCCGAGCTTGTACTTTTTCGTCTCGTATTCCTGGATGAGCCGCTGGAAGAGCGTACGCTCCTTGGTGGGGAGCGCTGCACGCTTTGGCGGCATTTTGGACGGGATCGATCGAGGGCGGCGGTAATGAAGCCAGACGCTTGATGTGTTCAAGCAGACTGTACAATGTCGTTTGAGGGTGAGAAGGAAGAGATGAAGACTCGGGATTCCAAACTCCGGACGCCTGTGTGTGTTGCTTGCTGGGCGTTTTAGAACCGTGCGTTGTGCGAGAGAAGCAAAGAGTGCGAGAGAGAGCGAGAGCGGATCTTCTTCCGATTTCTCATTTCGAGAAGATCCCGAAAATCGACCGTTGTATCGAGAAACAGAGGCAGCACACCGCGATGCAGCAGGTTGGTGATCGCCTTCGCCTGCACCCTTCTTCCAGTTCGACTAGATTTCGGGTGTCTGGATACAAATGTTGGATCGCTGGCATGCACAAAGATGGAATATCAACCCCGCGGTATCCTCCACGCCGAGGCACAGACGCCGCAACCCAGCTCGCAGTGCATCACCATCATCACCACCGTTATCAACTACAATCGAGCTCACGTACCCCCCTTCTTCCCGGCGCTTCAACTACTTCGGCTCAGAAGGGGTAATCGCACTGCTCGGCAACCCCCTTCGCTACAAAGACAACGCAGTCAAGATAGTCGACCACAACCCGGCCGCAGCCGTGCAAGCTGCCGCGCCATCGTCGTTTGCTTCCACGTCCAACCTGCACCCTGCATCGTATCCTCCGTACACCGATCCAGCTCCCTCTTCCGCTGCTTCGGGAAGAAGTAGGCAGAGACATCACATTGCCGATCCAGTGGTTGCGTCTGGTGCATCTTACGCTCAACCCGAGACGACAGGACCGGTTCGTCGAACAGCAGCAAGTGCAAGTACGAGTGCGGCGAAGCACACCAAAAACGTCTTTTCCATCTCTACGCAGCGGTGGGCGAAACGACTAGCGGAGATGACTTCGCCGTATCCAAGCGACAATGCTGCTACGCAAGCGCCACGCGAGGTGTCGATCGGTGTGGGAACGGTGTACGACCAATCCGCATTCGGGGGCCCGTATCGAGGAGGAGCGACAGCTGACGACGGATCGAATCCAACACCATCACGCTCCCATTACTTTTTATCACGCGATGAAATCCTCAAAGGCGTAGCAAACCGCTTTGTCCACTCATCCGCCTACCTCTACTTCTACGCCGGCATGGCGCTCGCCTCTCTGCTTACCGTCGTCATCAGCCTCACCTCCGACTGTCCCGGTGCACTCTTCTACGGTCTCGAGCTAGCCATCAATCTTCTACTCATCGCCGAAGTCGGGATCCGACTCGTAGCATTTGGCAAACAATTCTGGAAAAGCACATACAACATTGTCGATCTCGGACTGGTCTTGTTATGCGCTATCACGCTATTGGTCATCTTTTTCCATCACGAATGCTCGCCCTTTCGCCGACCAAGTGGAGGCGATACGGGTAGATCAGGCAAGGGCGAAGAGCTACTCGATTCAATCCTGCTCATCGGCCGAAACGTTGTGCAAGCACTAAGGCTCGTCTCGATCGTCCGCCGTTCTGGCAGCAACGTCACAAGCAGACCGACGCGCATCGAGATCGGCAACCGACCCTACTCGCTCGATCTAGATCTCGAAGACGAAGGTGCAATGGCCAGAGACAGAATGCGCATCGGTCAAGAAGAAAGAGCTCCCCTCTTCGATGCTGATGACGACGACTTGTAGCCCTTGGACCCCATCCACCTTCCAACATGCACAGCTTGCTTGGTAGCTGACCGTTTCTTTCCTCCGGCAACAATTGGTTTTTCTGCGACTCTAACGTGTGTGCTGATCGCTGCTGTGGATAGCGTGTGCATCGGCACTTTCGCCAAAGTCTGATCGGTCTGTTTGTTGCGATTGCCTTGGTTTCCTGACTAGAACATCCTCTACTACGAGATAAACCACGCACGATCAGCTTCAACAGCGCACAAACAAGTGAATTACACTACACGATACAAAAACATGAATCTACACGGTAAGATCTAGCTAAGTTAAGACTTTTCATGCGGATACTGGTACTGGTACTGATGCGCTGCACCTGCACCCGAGCTGCCATTGCCATTGCCACCTCCGCCCGCCACACTGTCGTAACCAGGCGGACCGGCGCTACTCTGATAGTCATCGTACTGGCTTTCGTCCGCATGCTGGTGGTGAGTGTGGTATCCTTGCCCCGAGCCTGTTGCAATCATGCCGGACGACGAGGGTTGAGCACGTGCATGGTCTGGGTATTCTGGGTATTGGCTCATGTTGCCGGTGGATGGATACTGCGAGTGGTACTGCTGATGCTGCGGTTGATGCGCACTGTGGTCGTAGGCGGAAGAAGAGTATTGGTCGTAGCCTGCTTCGTGCGCATTGTGCGTGGAGCCGTGTGCGACAGAGGCAAGACCAAAGCCGTCGTCGATGGTGCCTTGACGTCGTTCAGCAGGCGCAGTGCTTCCATCGTAAACGATTTCATGTGGCTCTGATCCGCCGCGCTGGGGGATTGATGGCAAAGTGCGCGAACCGTACACGTGCGATCCTCCACCGCCAGCGGAAGGATCGGCGTTGTGCTGTACAAAGCCGGATCCAGAAGGACCGAAAGTGGCGCCCGAATACTCGGCAGCGTGGCCATACTCGCCCGTGGGTTGACGACGTGCACCGCCAGCCTGGCTGAAATGGCTACCCGCGAGCGGCATGACGTTGCCATATGCATCGTACTGCGGCTGCTGGTGGGATTGCGACGAATACTGGTGGTGCTGTGGTGGGAACTCTGGCATAGGTGGAGGAGACGACACCTGGGGATACGGTCGCGGTGCTGGTGTGAGCGAATCCTCGCGGAAAGGCTGAGGTCCGACGCCAGGAATGTAAGAATTGTCACTGTGACCAGTATTGTGGGCGGTCAAATTGTGCGCTCCATGACCGGCCGAATTGTTGAGCATGGGTGGCGAGTTGGAAAAGTCTTCGGCGTGGCTGCCCGTTGCCTGTCTCCTGCCGTAACCCTGACCGACGCCATTGATGACCGAACCACCTGCCAGGGCAGCAGCGCCAGCACCACCGGCACGGGCAAGGTTGCTGTTGGTCGAGTAGGCAAGGCCGGGCTGATTGTGGCTGGCTCCGTTTGCGTAGGCGCCATCATCGTAGTCGTTCTTGAGCGGCACCTCGTGTTCGGTCTCGTACTCGGCAAACTTGGGAAGATCTTGCCGCCTCTGCGTGTCTCTATCGAGCGTGGCCTGTCTGTGTTTGCGATCGGATTCGGCGTTGAGAGCATCCATACGCATCTGGGATCCGTAATTGTCTCGAGCGGCGTTAGCTTGGGGCCGTGCGCCGTACGCTTCGTCAATATGCGAGTCTTTGACACGGTTGCGCCTCCTTCGGCTACAGATACCACAGGTGAAAGTGCAGCCTGCGAGGAACATGAGGATCCATGCCGCGAGCGTCATCCAGATGGCCATGCCGAGCGAGGCCGAGGCGCCGCTGATAGAGTCGATGCGCTTCTTGGCAATGATGAAAAGGGCAAGATCGAGGCCAAAGGCGACAAGCGTGATGGTGGCACCGATGCCCGTGACAAAGCTGCCAAAGCAGTTGGTGGAAAACTCGCGGCAGTGCGAGATGAGACCAAGGAGGAACGCGACGACGGCAAAGGCGAGCGCAATGGGATGGAGGATGAGCGTGTAGGTGAGACCTTTGATGACGGCCGAGGTATATCTGCTGCCGACGACCTGGATACCAAGAAGCTGATTGGGATCAAACTTGTAGCCAAGCGTGGGACTGCTGCATGTGTTGCCGAGACAGTAGCCCAACGTACCGAAACGAGCCACTTCGCCGGCTTCGGAGCCACTGCCGCCAATAGTCGCCTGCAAGAAGTAGATTGACTTGATGATGGGACTCGAGATGGTGACGAGGCCAAGCAAGACGGCGGCGGCCAAGCACAAGATGGTGCCTGGGGTGGCCGGACGAATCATGATGGCGACGTCGACGCTGCACGCAGATCAGGACCCTGGCTGGACGACAACGGGTTGACAGCTGATGCAAGGTGGCCGCGTGCGAGCAGAGCCCAACGTCGTTTGGAAGGCAAATCGCGATACCGTCACACAGTGTGATGCTGCAGCGAAAGGGTGAGATTGCACGGAAGCGTATCGATGTGAGGGGGTGTAAGCGCGAGTCGGTGCTTCCTACGATCTTGAAGCGAAGGCATGCAGCACGGCGATGTGTGCGGTCTTATGGATGGCTTATAGGCCTTGTACGATGTCGAGCAAGATTGTGGCTATGCATCCAGCTTTGAGATGATGATGGAGGAGGAGGAGGCCGAGTCAATTCTACCAAAGTTGAAAGGGAAAGCGCCAATTGAATGAAACCACAAAGGACCTTCTGGTCTTGGCGAAGCGTTGCCGAGAAATTGACCCGACTGATGAGCGAATAGGGGCCAAGTCTCTGAGTGAGCAGCACGCGGCACAGAGAAACAGAAGACCCTTAGCCGAAGTGACATGAGGCTTTCATCCTGTACGCCCTTGTCCGCCGTCTATTTGAGCTATGCCGGAGCGTGCCTACTCTAAATGAAAACAACAGAGGCTCGGCTGTTCGTGTTGCACTGCCTTTTCCAGAGGTGACGTGCATTTTTGACGTGCATTTTCTCAACCAGTGCTACTGTCTCCCGCTCTAACACTGTCATCCTATGCACGTTAGACTCCACATGCAACCCAACTCTCGCCCATGGCTCGAGCGCACACACACAGCCTCAGAGTCTAGCAAAATGCGAGATTACGGCCACGCCGATTAGAGCTCCGCTGTTGCTGCGATTCTTCTCACCGAACAGCACCGATCTGAAACTCCATGGGAGCGTGTGAGCGTGCGAGTGTGCGATTGCCCTGTCCTCTTCCAACTCTGAATTGCATCTCGCTTGTCGTCACACTGCCTTTGCGCCTGCTTTGACCCTTGATTGCCCTCGCTAATTCAACAGTCACGGAGAGAATCCGCGAATCGCTCGAATCTCTCCACTTGTTCCAAGGCTGAACCCGTATCCTTCCTTCTCTTTTCCCCATCATCCCATCCGGCCTTAGCATCTCGCAGAGCACACCGGTCGAGTGTGGCAGCAGCAGCATCAGAAAGATGGCTCGCTTTGACGATCAACACCTCCCCACGCGGCCCGTCGACCGCGACAAGGCCGAGTCCGAACTCTCTGTCCACATCAAAAAGGCGACCAGCAACGAGGAATCCGCGCCCAAGCAAAAGCACGTCCGCAAATGTATCGTCTATACATGGGACTATCGCACATCTCAATCCATCTGGTCCGGTCTCCGCGTCCAACCTATCCTAAGCGATGAGGTCCAGACTTTTAAGGCGCTCATCCTCGTTCACAAGGTGCTCCAGGAGGGTCACCAGGTCGTCCTCAAAGAGGCTCAGGCGCAGATCGGATGGTTCGAGACCTGCGCCCGTACCATTGGTGCCGATAGCATGCGTGGCTACGGCTCCCTCATCCGTGCCTATGTCAACTTTATTCTCGCCAAGCTTCGCTTCCACCGTCATCACAAAGAATTCAATGGACTCTTTGAATATGAGGAATACATTTCGCTCAAAAACATCGACAACCCCGACGAGGGTTACGAGACCATCATGGACCTCATGAACCTCCAAGACCAGATTGAGCAGTTCCAAAAGCTCGTCTTTGCCCACTTCCGCGGCTCGGGCAACAATGAGTGTCGTATCTCGGCGCTCGTACCCCTCGTCAAGGAGAGCTACGGTATCTACAAGTTCCTCACCTCCATGCTCCGCGCTATGCACCGTCGCACCGATGCCAGCGATGCGCTACAGCCATTGCGAGAACGATACGACTCGCAGCACCACCACCTCCGCAAGTTTTATTACGAATGCGCCAACCTCAAGTACCTCACCTCGCTTATCAACGTTCCCAAGCTCAACCATGATCCTCCCAACCTCTTCGAACTTCCCGAAGAAGGACCTTACCTTCCGCCTCGCCAGACACCCAAGGCACCTACGCCTGAGCCTGGACCGTCGCAAGCTGAGATTGACGAGCAAGCCCGTCTGCTCAAACAGTACGAAGACAAGCAGGCTGCTCCTCAAAGCTCAGGAGGAAGCAGAGAGGCAGAGACAAGCAGACCTCGCCGCCAAGCAGCAGCGCGACTTTGAAGAGCAGCAGCGACTACAAGCCGAGCAGCAGCGATTGGCTCAGGAGCAACTCATGCGTGCTCAGATGGATCAGATGCAGGGTGGACGACTCGCCGAGCTCGAACGTGAGATCCTCGCCATGCGTGGCCAGTATGAGCGCGACCAGCTCATGCTCGAGCAGTACGACCGACGTGTCAAGGCGCTCGAAACCGAGCTCGCCAACATTGGCCAAAACTTTGGTGCCCAGATGCAGGGCAAGGACGAGATTATCAAGCAGCTCCAGGATCAGGTCACCCTCTGGCGTAACAAGTACGAAGCGCTCGCCAAGCTCTACTCGCAGCTCTGATCCGAGCACCTCGAGATGCTCGGCAAATACAAGCAGATGCAGATCAAGGCTGGCAGTGCCCAAGAGGCTGTCGACAAGATGGAGCGCATGGAGCGCGACGTCAAAGCCAAAAACCTTGAACTCGCCGACATGATCCGCGAGCGCGACCGTGCCCGCTTCGATCTCGACCGAATCAAGGCAAGCCAGAAGGAAGAGTTCGACCGTCCCAAGCGAGACCTCATGTTTGCCAACGAGCGTGCCGAGGATGCTACGCGCGCCAAAGAGCTCCGAGCTCTTTTGAATGATGTCGACGCTCAACCGCCAGATTGCTGAGCTAGAAGATTCGTTGCGCGAAAAGCGCATGGAGCTCGATGCACGCGACGCCGAATTGGCACGCATCCGAGACGAAAAGGATGCCGAGCTTGCCATCATGCAGGAGGGCATGGACGCCACCATCAAGCAGCTGACCGACATGCAACTCAATCAGGGCGAAAACGACCAAGCGGTCAATGCGCAGATCGACACACTTATTCTCGACAATACCAAAAGCTCAATGCAATCATCGATTCAACCGCAAGCGTGTCGACAAGGGGACGTGATGCACTACGAGCTCGAGTCACCCTCAGGCACAGGCAACACGACCGCCACGCCCGAGTACGTCTTATCGATGATCGAGAAGGGCACCACTTCCACAAACGAGTTTGCCACCGTCTTCTCGCCGTACCTGTCCGGCGAAGTGGGCGGTGAGCACGTCGAGGTGATCAAGCGCGCCAATCAGCTCGCCCAGACCATCAGCGACACGCTGACCAGCACCAAGGGCATCACCCGCCTTGCACAGAGCGACGATGCTGCCGACAAGCTCATTAGCACGGGTCGTGAAACCGGTAACGCGCTGCTGCGTTTCTTCAGCAACCTTCAGTCGTACCGTTTGGCTGGTGTTGCGCCCGCTCAGCGTCGCGATGTGGTGGCACGCCAGAACATGGAGGTACGTTCTGCTTTCGCCAACCTCAACAATGTGGTCGAGACCATGGTCAAGGCGGGCAACACGATGCTTGCTAACGCCAATGGCGACATTGGCGATATTGTGGAGCGCGAGATGATGAATGCTGCTTCTGCGATCGATGCTGCAACAGCCAAGCTGC